>WEDG01010336.1:0-31973 GCA_017591395.1 Schistocephalus solidus | reverse complement strand
CGCGTTTTCATGTATTGCTATGCCTCCGGTCGTACCGAAGGCAAGAAACCCGTTATGCCTTTATAAAATAATGCTTATCTCTGTCTTCCGCCACTGCTTATGACATATCCAAGTCAAGATTGGATTGTCCAGTCTCTTAATTTGGGAGATATTTAATTGGACTTAACGATTCTTTGGCTATCCAATTATTCTTTCACTGAGGATTATTCCACGTCCAGGACATTATCTCTGCCAGAAATACAAGCTTCAACGTTCACATACTTCCAGATTTCATGCCATCGGTGTGCTGCTCTAATGTTTTTTCAATTAGAGAATGAGAAGCCACAAAGATGCTGAGTCGTTGCATGCTTATTAGAAGTCAGAATGATGAATACTATTGCACCCTAGCACAGTTATTGAAGGAGATGTATAAATTAAATGCATTCGAATGCAATCCTAAGAGGTATGGAAAACGCAGACGCTCAGGAGTAATCTGCGCGGAGGAAAACAATTAGCGGCGCGGGTGGGTCTTGAACCCATGTCGCAGGTTTATGAGGCGAGACACCTAACAACTGCGTCACATTCTCACGACGAATTGAAAAACAAAATTGTATGCAATTAAAAAATATGACAAAGACATATATTCTTTTAATATGTCACCTCCTGACAAGCGGGAACAAAGACTGATAACGCTAATTAATGCCCTTTATGAGGACGAAAAGTGCATGGAGTGTTAAAATCTCTTGCAGAAATGCCTATTGATGGAGATAAAGATAAGTAACTTGAAACCGAAATAGCCGATTGTAAAAGAGAAGGCTCATTGTTCACTCAGAAAAAAACCCCGTAAAAACGAGAATTCCAACCAACGAAATAACGTATGCAAATATAGCTTCCTCAAAAATATTTAATGAAGAGCATAAAGACATTGCGTATACAGAGCTCAGTTAATCAGTTGACATTTCGTTCCTTCGATCTGGAGATCAAACCAGCCCATGCAGCTTACTACTGTCATCCAGTTCAGACAGAAGCAGTAATGTTCTGGATGCACACATATGCGGCATCGTTCCTGGATGATATAACAGAAGTCGAAGAAGAAAAGCACGTCAAATTTATAGGACAGAAAACGAAGAAAGGCCAAGATGCTTTCACAACAATGGGTTTAAACTCTGAAAAAAGCTCGATCGGAATCCTCTGTTGGCCATAAGTGAGCACTTGCAGGACAAATTGGCAAAGTTCCCACAAGGGGTTCACCATTAACTTAAGGAATCGCTGTTCATACTGTCGAGAGCAACATCGTCGACCAGAATAAAATTCTTCCTGATACTGCTGCTTTATCAACAAATCAGAACTCAAATTCACCAAACAGGCATTTCGACAGAAAACGCAATCTCATTATTAAAGGGGTTCCCGATTTCACTTCTCTGATTTCAAAGAAAAGGGTAGAGCATGACTTCAGTCGTGTCCCAGTATATCCATATAAGAGTCTTCAAGATGCGTTAGTGTTACAGTGCACAACGCATTTTGTTTAGGAAAAGTGGATGTTTCACATGAACTATCATCACCGAGGCCTCTTAAAATTATTCTTGAAAAGGATTTTCACGATTCCTAGAACGGAGAATGGCTCTCCGTAACTCACACAGGGATGTGTTTTATCAGCTGGATAACAAACCCACGAAAATGAACAAAATGAGTATACTGAGACCAAACTAAAGAGGAGGACCAAACAGGGGGAAAATGTCTACAAATAAAGGACGGGGAAAAATATGATAAATAGGTTTTTCTTGTCGCAGACTCCCCACATAATCAAGGCGGGTACTTGACAAGACGTAGGACACTAAAAACGATAAACCCAACTGTACAGAGCTCGAAAAACAAAAGGAAGGCGCTCCAGAACTCGGTGGACGACCACTCATCAAAAACCATGTGGGGGTTGGATGGGCATAAGTTTGTCTTGGAAAGGACTGACAGACTCGAGTTTTTAATCGCACGAAATGCGCAGAATATTATATGAATATTTACCCAGTCTAAATTAAGATGTATAGATACCAATGCTCAGAGTCTCCTATCAAAGCACTATTTTTCAGACTAAACCCCGGATATCATTGCCATTGGCTAAAAGCTGAATTCCTTTTCGATCGATGGATACCTCCTCTTCTGAAGAGACCGAGAAAATACCCAGGGAGGTGGATAGGCCGTATATGTTAGGACAAGAATATCAACAGTCGAACGAGTTCACGCAATCTTCCTTGATTATGAATTTCTCTTAATAAGGATTAAAAAAGTTTGTTCATAAAACCTACAATTCTTGACAATCTACAGACTGCTCATATGCTAAGTGAAGCTGATGAGTCACTCCTCCATTTGCTGAAGAAAGTAGACTTAGTAGACAGTAGACTTAGTAAATCTGGCTATTGTACGGTGCACCAACTTCCTTCAGCCACAAGCTAATGGATGTCACTCTCGACCAACAACTTGTACAGAAGGTTTAAATACAAACGAGATTAAGATAGAACCACAGAGAAAATTTCCTGGACCTATTATTTATAAAGGACTTAATTAGCATTGATTAAGTGTATTCTATTGCACGCCTCGGTAAGAGTGACCAAAGACCGCTGATGTGGATTATTCATTTAATTCTCAGCGCCAGAATGGATCGGAATGCAAGCGAAAAATATGTCAGGCAGATTTCACCGCGGTGAGGAAAAACTGATGTCAATGAGATAGGAATAATTGCTTAAAGGGAATCCAGAGGATGACGGGTGATCATTTAAGACCATTTTACTCGATCTGATTGAACGCTTTTGTCCATTGAAGGTGTAAAAAAGACTAGTCGCGCCGCCTGGTCAAAATACAGCGGAAAAATGATTCCTTTAGCCCTCCCATTTGTAAGCCAATTGCATTAAACTACTTGAAATCTCGTCACATAAATAATTTTCCATTCTGACGATTATACTAGCGAACAAAGACGCCAATTCAAAAGACAACACCATTTTTCCATTGCGATCTATGTTTTTATGGAATTAATGAGTTCAAAATGTCCCATAAGCAGCAAAATGCTATTTTATCCCGAATTTGATTCGGCCTTGATGACAGTCATTTTATAATCGCGTAATAAAGATAATGGTAGTCTCTTCCAACCTAGAAAATTATGTTGACAGCAAACGCTCATTTATTAACGTCATCAAAAATTAAAGAGCTAAGGGGACATATCACACGTCATTTTATAAACAAAATGTTTATATAGTAAGTTATTTTTGACTATTAAAGCAACCACCTTGTCGATCTAGTCCTAAAAAAGTCTCACTAGGTAACACAATATCAAAGTTTATCGCAAGGGTTTGATATTAAGTGGAAAGGCGCAAAGGGACGAGTATTTTCAGCTACCATATCGGTGAGCACCGCACTTTCTTGTTATTATTTAAATTTCACCAATTGACATGCATATGAGGTCTCTGTTATTATAGGTAATGTACGCCACCTTGCGTTTAAAATAGACAAAAGCCTATAATAGGTGCATTAACGAAGGCTTCCTTTGGTTTTCTTTTCCATAATATGTCATCTACTCGATACAGGTACACGCAAACAGTACTTTATTGTGGCTTTTTTATTCAAAGTTCTTTTTATTAATTGAGATTTTTTTTCTTTCCTTATTATCACAATCAATGTTGTTGATAGGTGTAGGCCTAGCAGAATATACTTGGCAAACATTAATTTTAAGGCTTTGTTCTACATTTATTGCTGCTTATCTGCGGTTAGGCTCCACCCGTAAAGCTTCCATTAACACCATGCCCATTTGGACGATCCTGGAGTTAGAAGTGGCAAAGGCAGTAAACCGAACCTACCGATGTCGAGATCTCAGTTAACTTAGACTGTCATTGTGCCTTGTCTGGCGAGGTCAGAGCTACACTCGGTGGCACTGTGTTAAACGAAGAACAATTAAACATCCACTTTTGTAGGACCAATGTCTTTTTCTTCTCCGCCTCCCACGCTCCCAAACCCCAGCTTCGTGTTATCTGGGTATTTTGGGTTGCCGAGGACGGAAAGCATGTTCCTGATTTGTTAATGTCTACCCCAACGCTTGTTAATGTGATCGAAAGAGGGAACTGCACTGCAATTCGTTTAGTCTAATGGGCGTTAACTGAGGAGCGGTTTACGCCTCACTTAACCCCTGCTGCCCCTGCATCAAGGTTGTTTGATGAGGCTCCGATGAAGAAAACAATGTTGGATGGAATCATGCACTTTATACGTTACTGTTTATTCAAATTTTTGTGGTAATGAGACTGAACAGGAGCGTGCACCTTAATTTGTTTAGTCTTACTGGCACATAAAACTGCCCATTTCAACATGAGTCTTTCTAAGTGCGTTGGAAAGTCATCAAGGCCAATGCAGGAACCTACAGGGGGCATTGGCCCACTTTTATGTAGCTGTTTTGATGTTGGTCAAAATAGGAACTCATCCTAGCACAGAGCAGCGCGGACATCTGAGTTAAACAAAAAATGTGGATATAATACCTGGATCATGCACATTTTAAATTCGCCTTGGCTTAAGCCATATCTTTCTCAGTTTAACATAAGGCTATTGAAAGTTTTACTGTTCAGGATAATTTTTGTGTCTAGAACACGGGAGAAAAAATGCCTGTCCATTTAAATTGTTGATGTTTCGATAACGTTGAAGAAGGTTAAGCAAATCAATTTCTTAAAATAACACATATCTTACCATAAAACTGAATTTCAAACGCAATCTTAGAACGTTTCATACTCTTTCCCGAATCCCTGAGGTTACAACGAACATAATGCATGGTCCGTGAGGTAATGTTGCCCCTAACTTAAACTCTGGCCTTAAACCTACTTATAAATCTAGCCATGAAATTAACCCTAAGCTTCAACTAAGTCTAAACCTTATAACTGCAAATCGTATTACGTAGGCACATGTATTTTGGTTGTGTTCTCTTCACGTATCTTTATTTACGAAGCCTAAAATCGCATCTTTACACAAATTATTCAATACAATTCCTGAATGTTCATAGGAAATCCATTAACTAACACAACTGGTAGGATTGGTGGAGCAGCCACGGATAAATATTTAAATATAAGACTACATCGACATATTTGAGGCCAATTTGTATTCATCTCTTTTTATTTCGTCTGATGACGTTTGGAAGAAAGTGTATAAACGAATACTGCCAAGCAAGAAATGCACAGACTATTTCGTTAGAACAGAAGAAATTAAGGAAATATGAAATACAAAGCACTGGACGGTTATAGTAGAGACAACATTTTTCGGTTATCATTGCAGGGGGCCTTAAAGCAACCATGACCACGATCACATGTTTCAAGTCGTTACACATTATCCTGAACTAGGTGATTTACCGTTCATTCATTAATCATAATTCATTTTTGATTTCGACACGTCCATCGTTCCCGTCCATGCCATTATCTAGTTGTAAGCAGAGAGTTTCAAATCCATAAAGCGGTACATGATGACCAGAAGCTTTCACGTTACATTTAAATACATATATGTATGGTATCAGTTTCAGAAAAATTAAGGAGGTAGCTTTACATACCTTGGCCCTTAGTCAAAAATGCCAACAGCACAGACGCAGTTACATAATTATGACTATTATTATGGATCATTTATATTAAAATACTTATTTCAAATAAGATACGGATGGCTAATATGCTAAGATGCATTCCCACAGGAAATTCTCTTAATTCTTCATCACAGAAACCTAACCGAAAACAATATGAAAATTGTAGTGAAAATTAAATGGAATCAGTGGAAATTTCCAAAATTTCTTTTTGCATTTTCCACATGCATTAGGCCATACTGACTAATTTCAGACTCATGTTATTTGGCCGCACATAAAACTGCCACACAAAAGCTATTGAGCTATTTTCAAATTCATAGGTGGCCTTAGCCTAAATTGCATGATATTATTCCGGCTAAATGATTCATCGCCTTCTTAAAATGTCAGGACCATCATGGCAGCCAATAAGATTTGTAAATCCCTATCTGCCATTTAACAGTAAATAGGATTTCGAACGAGCGCTCTCAAGGAGATAATGCGAAGCTGTCCTGTTAACAACCAACTATAAAGATAAATAAATGGCAGGCCTCTTGGACATCTGGGAGTCGTGGTCTCCCCGTGCAAGCTGGATGAAACACAAATAAGTAAAAAGATATGTATAATAAAGCACTTAGTTTGCTTCGTTTACGATATACTTGCAGTCATCACTATTCAAACTGATAGCGCCCCTGTAAACGCAGTAAATCGGGCACATCCGTCAATCCATATTGAGGTTTAACTTGAAGTGGCAACGGATTCCCCCTCCTTCTTTTAAGCCGCAGACCTGACAGTGCTTTCAAATGAACGTTTGTCACTTCACATCCTAGTCATGACAACATAAGACTCAACTCAATCGCTCAGCAAATGGGGCTGGATAAATGCGTTTAGGGAACAACAAAAAGGCATCTTAAGATTGTATAGGAAAATGGAAGTTTTACTTTTCCTATTTTCAAGTTGACAATTACGACACAGTTAGAACGAACTGGTGTTTAGTAGATTCAACAAGTAGATTTAATATCATCTTTGTGTTCAGCTTTTAAATTATAACCGTTAAAGACAATTATAATTTCGTCAGTCATTTAAAAGTAGATTGCAGGCATCCAAGTGCCTTATATATAAATGTTGAAACTTCGTTAGCAGTCTTAGTAATAGTGGGTATTGAGATGAAAAATATGTGAAATATCTCTAACTGGTTAACAAGTGCAGAGAATGTTCTGAAGTTCGGAGATTCTATCCGGTATCCTTATCAGAATTATCTCACCAGCAGACGTAGATACCAGTTTCGTCTCAAACCTTTATTTTTCTGATCAAATTAGCAATGGCTTCGGCTTTATCACACGTGTTTCGCAACCTCATGCATTTGGTATATGACCAGTAAAACCCTCATAAGTGATTCTCAGTTTTTACGCAATTATTTAATATATCTACAGTTTTGCCATTGCATATAATCACAGGTGATTTAGAAGAGAATAATCATTTTCATCACCAAGGACGTTACTTTAATGGAAATCTTAGCGAGTACCCATTAAAGTGACCATTCATACCGCATCCGCAATACTTCGTAGACAGTAGGTCAGCTGGCACATCAGCTGCTTTTACGAACGCAATTATATCCGGAGGCAAGATTGCCCATTACGTTGCATATGCATTTATAAGAGGAAGAACATCACAGTCAGCAGTAAGCCTGCAATTTGATGGATATAAATGCAAAATGGGCGTTTACGTGAAGTACACGCGCAATCAAGAGCAGTTTGTGGAAATCCGCACGCCAGTTTGATGGTGATCCGCTAATGAACATTCACCAATCGTTAATGGAACTCGTTCATCCCGTTCTGCCTGGCGGCTCATTTTCAGATCCCACCAGCAGCCGCATCGCAGCTTATAGTATAAGAGGCAGATGAGCCTTCGTGAATCTCAAATACGACATTTTGTTATTATAAACATGCAAAATTTGGAAAATCCCTATTGAGTGACCATAGGTTTCCGGACAGTGCTCCGCGGGCTTTGCAAATGAAAAAAAATTATTGCCACTTTACTTACATAGAGCCGATTAAGGCAAGACTCGATAGCTTTTTATTACGCGCTTTTGAGAGATTATGGCAGTTTTTGGGATAGAGGCGTGAAAATATAAAGAAAGAAATGGGTATTTGTGAGTAATCACTGCTTCTATTTCATTTACGATGTAAAACACCGTGGTGAGGTAGAGGCACAATAATGCGGGGCTTTAATTAACATATCGAATTGTATGGCCTTAAACCAGCGCTTCCTACAAGCATGATACAAGACAAGTAAGCCATTCATAGATATCGCCTCTGTTAGTTCCAGCTACCATGACACAAAACAGTAGACTCCAGAGTTTCGATTAAATTCTACGATTTCACATCTGTTATCTATGGGCGCCAAAATGGCGCTAGGTATCGAATTTTCATCGTATTACCCAAGTTTTTCTGTTAAATCTATTAAAATCAAAAGTAACTCACATACCTTATAGTGCTTTTTCGCATACAGGCTGCTTACGTTTTTCAGCTGGCCAAATAGTCTGGCTCAATTTTGATCATGGTTTCAACAAGACCAAATTAATTGTCGTCGATGTTCATCAGCTTATTCGACTTATTCTGCCAACTCGCTCATCTTCGTCGGGATTATTGCTAATCGGTTCTCAGTATCATAAAATAAAGAATATGGTTCAAGTATGACAAAGTCGCCCGTATTACCCGTCCTGATATTTACCTCAGATGGGGCACGTAGGACAATGTCAGAAACCACATTCGCTACGACGGTGCAGGAAATGTAACGTTGCTGCTTATTGAGTGCCGTGAACACTGAGGTTTCCGGGGAATGTTAATAATATAGAAGAATACCCATTAACGGATCTGATAAGTCACACTGGATGAACGTTTTTTACATTTGAATGCAAGAACAATGATAAAACCAAGTATAGGTAAAAGCGCAAATTTAACAAGCGACATTTATTTCTAGTTACTTAGAATTGTCACGAAAATCCCGTTTTGTCAATAGGCAAGTATATTTTTCGCAATGATTAACATTAATATGTATTTTAAGCAAATTCGACGGCAGCGTAAATTTTATTCAATCTCTGTTGACCAATGCATTTTTAGCTACGTGAGACACCATACAATTTAATCACACACGACAGCTGATATCACAATGAATTCAAGTGATATTTTAGGAAATATAATGGTGTCAGTAGATTCAGAAGGCAATCATTGATGTACAATGCTGGTCATGCGGTAAACTGAAAGACATGAAACTGATATGCAAGCCCGTTTACTGAACAAGGCACATGTTAACAATGAAATTCTTTCATTGGTACACTTCACAAATATTCCTAAGGTTCCCATTTGTAAGTCACAAGTTGATCAGCTTGTACCTCACCGTACGTCTTGGGCCACACACTAAAAATGAAACAAAGGTTCATTCTTAAGACCCAGATTTCGCACTAGATATCTCTCAAAAAATCTATTAAATAGCGGTTTTGCGCGGTGACTACTATTGCATGACGGTTCGGTATAAATATACTTATAAGGCGTTCCAATGAGCTGCAATTTTTATCAACGAATTATCGTCAGATACAGGCCACTGATAAATTACAGTTCAAAGAAAACTTTTTCCGAGGATGGTATAGGCTGAATTATTTAATTATCACATTCGGCAAGTCAAGGGTCAATGCTGTTTATAATCTGGCTCATTTATGTTGCCTAAGCGTCTGATGAACCGTTTATGTTTACCAGTCATCGTTTATTCAAACCATTTTCCTAGAGATAATTCGAGTGAATTTGAAGCTGGCAACGGACTTCTAATTGGAACTGCCGTGCCTGCTTCGAGTGAAGAAGGCCAAACTAAATGTTTGCTCTGATTGATATAACTGATAAAAGTTCCAAATTATCACATTTCTGGATTAAACAGGTTTCAGAAAACACAATATGGTCTACCGGAACGTCGGCTTCTCCCTGTGTTGCTCCCGAGTCATGTATTCAATTTTATTCACGTGAGTTCCCATCGGCAAAACATTTTTTTTCATATTTCTGTTAAATTGATAGGCTGCTTATTAGACTGATTTAAATCCAGTCTATGCACTGAAAAAAACAGTCCACAGACATTTATTGGTTCACATTATTAAATCAATTAATTGAATCTTTCATCCAGTTTCCTTCGATATCTTCACAGTTTGACCAGAAGAGTTCTCCAAATCGAGCACTGTCGGAAGGCTTTGCCGTCACAACCTACCAGTCCAATCCATTCCCAAACAGCTCTCCAGGGTTTCTGAGGGCTTTTGTTCGACAAGGACAGGTCTCCAAATAGAGCAACATACCGGAAAGCTTGGCTTGGCCTACACAACCTACCAGTCAAATCCAGGCTCTAACTGCTCGTCAGGCTTTCTGAGGGGTATCTACGAATCAGGCTGAGTCGTTTATTATCCATATTCTGTCCAACTGATTGTTAAATTTATCTCAAGTTACTCGTTATTACTAATAATTTTAACACCTTTCACTAGCAGACGTAGTTACGAACGTTGGAGGGATTTCATTTAATTTGCAAAAAAAGGCGGAGTTGATCATTTATATACTGCTTGTGTTAAACCGCAGGCAGTGTAAACCTACACCTTGTTTTCCGTTAATTTTTAAGTCACCACACACCAATTCAAAAAGTTATGCCACAAGCCAGAATTAAACTCGCGACCACCAACGCGATGGTGACGCTGGCTAACCACTCGACCAATTCACCATGGCGGCGGGCGCTCTCCAAAATGAATATGCACGCTATTAACGAAAATTCCATTTGTGTAGGCTGTCATAAAACTGTCCAGCAAGCTTTATCAGCTCAAGGATCAGATAAGGCAAATAAAATCTGCCTTAAACGGCACCTCTAAAGCAGAAGATGCCACTAAGAAGTCTACTGAGCGACTTACCAGGAGTAAAACCATTGATATGCGTTCAAATGGTATCCTAACAACAACTTCGACAGCTTTCTTCGGCTACCGAGCAACAAGTAGCAAAATCACAGGACAAAAAACAGTCCGCCTAAAACAAAACAAAACCGTCCGAAACGCAAAACTGACACCAAGAAGGAAAAAGCCAATGTAAAACCGCCTTCGAGAGATTCCTCAAAAAAGCTCGAACACGGGGCTTTGACCATTGCCGTGTCCTCCACAGGAAGAGTTGAGATTCTCACATCAAACACAAGCAGTGGAATTGATTACCTAACCTAAACTACCACCTGCGATTCAAATCGTCGAACCCGTGGAATTCGCCAAAATTCAAAAAAAACGGATCAAAGCCAACACAAAACCATTCAGCATCCGCTCCATCGTCACCAGTGCGCAACGTGAAACCTTTCCCACCGGTAAATGGAAGATAGCGTCATAGGTACAAAAATGCCATCGACAAAAAGTTTCATAATACAGGGACAACCTAAATCAACAGCTACCACTTCCGTTGACCGATATTCTGAAGACATGAACCACTTTTATGAACTCATGAACAATATGCTGGAACCTAATAACTGGAAAAAGCCTTCCGCCTTTTAAAACGGCGCAAAAAGCCAATCTGAAATCAACACGCCCTAGACCTCTTAAAACTATCTTAACCAGTAGCTAGGAAGCCAGTCCCATTCTGTCTAGGAGCTTTTAGTCAAAAAAAGCAAACCCTGGAGATTTTTTTCAACAGGACTTTTCACCTGCGGAGCGGGAAAAAACGCCATCAACTTGTCATCGAACTAAGACGGTGGCTCAGAGAGGGGGATCAAATCTGGTTATTAACAGCAACCAAGTGATCCATCGTCCATTGTTCTCCCAATGGAGAGGTCCGTTCCGGATAGCCACGCAGTTGGCCCACTAAACAGGGGCTCGTGCCCAACTGTCAGCACTTTCCGAGCAAACCGCAAACATACATTCCTGTTCACCAATGCACAGAGTATATTATCGAAGCTTGACGAGCTTAAGATTCATGTTTGCGACATAGCTCCAGATATAATTTCCGTAAAAGAAACGTGGTGGACACAAAATGTTTACGACTGGGAGGTAACTATGGCTGGGCTACCAACTTTTAGAAAAGACAGGAAAGAGCGTCAAGTAGGCGGCATTCTCTCATACGTGAAAAGCGAACTTAAATTTTTAAACAAAACTTATAAACTCGCATCTACTTTCAAAGCAATATGGCTATCCGTAAAAGTGCCAAGTCCATCAAGTCTAGATTTCCTGACGGTAAACCGCCCACCGAGAAGAGACCCCGTAGCCGTTGCTTACCTGCAAGAGGAGCTTGAAAGGATTGCTACACGGTTAGATATCCTGATCATGGTAGACTTCAATGCGCCACACATCGACTGGAGCTCAACCTACGCACATAGTTCTAACCTAGCCTTTGATGTTAGTTATCTGATGACGAAGCTAAAGCTTCTTCTCACACAGCAAGTCACTTTTCCAACAAGGGTGTGCGATGGACAACAGACCAATTGCCTTGACCAAGTTTCACGTAGTCGCACGAAGGCATCGACGAAGTGTCATGTCTACCACCGCTAGGTAAAAGTGACCATGTGGTACTGCGATGGGAGTACGCAATATTTTTGTATACCAGCAAGACCTACAACAATCAGAAGGAATATATGGCAAAGCGATTTCGGTGGAATGAGGGCCGAACACATGCGCACTCAGTGGGAACCAACTTCTTTTTATTCTTTAAAACATAACCAAAGACTAGGGAAACGTTCGGGACATACTGAACGGGCTCATCGAAAATCACTGTCCGATTTTGAGAAAAAGGTTAAACCAACAGACCACGATGGCTTACGCAGACGTTTCAAAATCTAAGTTAACAAAAAGCGGAGATTGTGGAAAAATGGCTTACGGACGGAGCTCCTGCATCTCTAAATGCGTACAAAATGCAGAGAAATTGGGTCAAGGGCCTTACTGTAAGAACAAGACAGGCTTTTTGTACCGGACCTGCTGAACCGGGCCACCATGAACCCGAAACTGTTTTACGGTTACCTCAGGCGGAAAACATGGAACCAGGTTCCGATAACCCTTCTGAGGTCCGCCGAGGGCATAGACCTTACTGAAGACGGTGCGAAGGCTGATCATCTTTTCGAATGTTTCCAGTCTGTTTTCACAAAGGAAACGAGTTACGATTACCCTACCAATGGCTTTGGAGTGAAACAATAGTCGAGACTGTTCATTTCACTGAGACTACTGTCAAAAAGGAACATTTGGGTTAAAATGAATCTAAATCTTCGAGTTCTGATGAAGTACATGCCAAGCTGTTGAAAGAGTTAGCGAGAGATTTGGTATGATCACTCTCTACGCATTTCCAAACATCCTCAAGACATGAAGTCTACCAGCCGACTGGAAATCCGCATGGATTTCGCCGGTTTAAAATGGTGGTAGCCGGGTCTCTGCAAACAACTATCGACCGTTCAGCGCTACTTCAGTTTGCTGCAAAATAATGGAAAAAATAATAAAGCATCAACTAATGCAGTTCCTAGAACATAACAATATACTATCCGAGGTCCAGTATCGTATCCGTAGAGGTAGATCCTGCGTCAAAAATTGCTTTTCTGTTAAGACTGCTGGACTGAAACGGTCGATAGAGGAAAAACAGTGCACGTAGTCTATATCGATTTCAAAAAGGCTTTTTATAGCGTGCCGCACAACCGCCTTCTTTATAAACTCAACCGCATAGGCGTAAGCGGTAGACTTCTGATATGGAAAGAATCTTCTTAACTGGCCGCTCACAAAATGTCCATATCAGTGACAAACAGTCAACTAAAGTTAAGGTTGAGAGTGGTGTTCCCCAAGGCTCTGTTCTCGGCCCTATTTTGTTCATTGGCTACATCAACGATTTTTCCAACGAACTGGACTGCGATATTGCCATGTTTGCCGATGGTCTCAAACTTTGGCGCGTCATTCAAACTGCGGCTGACGAAGAGAACTTGCAGGCAAACTTAAATCGACTCCAGAAATGGTTTAATGTCTGGCTGTTGCCGTTTAATGATAGCAAGTGCAACATCCTACGTGTCGGGAAAAGCTTTCTATCGAACCGTATGGTTAACAGTATGAACGAGATTCCGTTAAAAGAAGTGGATGCCTAAAAGCACCTGGGAGTCTGGATCACGCCCTTTGCTTAAACCCTCCCTACATTGCGCAAAGGTAGCGAAGTCAGCCATGTCGATTATGTACCTCGTTAAACGAGCTTTCGCAGCCTTTACTACCGACTGCTTCGCCAAAGTCTTCGAAACATTTGTGTGGCCACAGTTGGAGTCCATTTTCCAAGCTTGGAGACCCTGGGCGGCGAAAGACATCAACATCCTTGAAAATTTTCAAAGGCGAGCAACTTAAACTTGTCCTTGGACATGGCTCACAGCCTAATGAAACATAACTGTTGAATCTCAATCTCTTTCACTTGCGCTATAGACGTCTTCGGGGTGACCTGATACTTACATTCCGCATACCCTGCGTCAAGGACTGTTGTCTCGTCCCAAGCGATTTCTTTGAGCTAGCAAAAACAAAGAACTTGAGAAGTCATCCTCTCAAATTACGTGTGACTGTGGCAAGGCTAAAAACTCGGAATTACTTCTTCTCAAAACGAGTTGTCAAAACTTAGAATTGTCTTCTTCCGGATGTTGTTATGTCGGATTCTTTGGAGGTTTTTAAGCGAAAGTTAGATCGATATAATGGTGCAAGCTAAAACACGAACTGAAAGCTGCAAGATTGTAGTCAGCAATAAAGGTATTTATGATACTACAAGCTATATTTCAGTAACATTTATTTATGTTTGCTGTTATCGTTTGAGGTCTTGCACTCTCCCATAATTCTCATGCTGTGGGTCCTCAAGGTCTTCGCTGCTTAATTATTTACAAACCTTTGTGACACCGTGAGTGTTCGGATCAGCTGGACATGGCGGCCGTCGTCCATTTCGTGTATAAATGTTCTCCCTTGGTTTGAACCGCAATGGACTTAGGATGATCTGGGCATCTATTTCCACTTTTAAATCCCTCAACGGACTGCAATCAGCAAGGGAGCATCTGCCTGATTCATGTTACCTTTGTTATGCCCCTTGTTGGACCATCCCAGAAGGGCGAAATTTTTTCTCCAAAATATCACCGGGAGTATTTTTTTACTGTCTGCTCTTTTTCTACTATGTTGGTCTCGCCAAAATTTTGATACCACAGCTCAAACGTGCTAATAGGGAATTCAAAGATGACTCACATTCATCTCCCTTAAATATACTGCTACTGATACTGATACTGAAACCAATAATTTAATAAATCCCATTATCATGGTAAGAATATATTTTTATTGATGCTATAGAAAGTTGTTCAATCCAATTGGCACTTAATATTTTTTTTCATTTTTCTGATCCTTGAAACAACCATAGATGTTTAACTCTTAAGCCCTTTTTTACATAAACAGAAAATTGCAGTCTTCAGGTATCCGGAATTTAAGAAAACGAATACGTAGCCATCAATCTTATTCCTGAAAAACCATCCTTTCCTACAATTGCGGTGGTTATGATGCAAGTTGACGAATGGTTCCCAGGTATATAACTCTCGCAAAAAACCTAGCGCATTACCTTTTATTCTCTGGTGCAAGAAATAGTAGATTTTCACAGTTCCATGGTTTTATTCATTTACAGAACTACCCGGTGTCCAAATTATAAGACAAATTGACTTTAAGCCTGATTTCTTAGGAACACGGATTTTACGGTTTAACACAGAAATCAAGGTAGCCCAGCAGAAAATATGCAAATTTGTTTATTGAATGTTTCCTGAATGTATCTGTAAGCATTTGATGAATTTATCTTTCCATTTTTTACGTTTTTAATTGTGAATATGTTCCTGATGCCACCTACTTTAGTTCGCTGCTTACCCATTTTAGGAGATCTTATTACATGTTAATATAAAACATTTTTCTGATCATCAAACTGGAAAAGTCCTGCAACTGCTTAGGCCTTACGGTAAGTCAAAATGTAAGTTAAAAATAGCCGATAAAAAGAGACTGACGGAGAGTAACATTTTCTCTTACGTAAGCTTTTTAGACGAAAGCAACGAGCACCAGCGCCTGCTCATGACAGTCACTGGAAGAATAGAGACCACTTGTCAGTCTTTCACCCTGACAGGCGGTCCTAGATGTGCGGGAGAATAAGTTCTTATGCCAAGCGAAGAGAAAACCATCTGGAATACTGTTGTGCATGTTTTTGACTGGCCGGCAGGATACACTTGAGAAGGAAAATAGAAGAGGCCTGCTGCTGACTTCGTTAAAAAAGACGAATTCTTCAGTAGCATCATGGAAGTGGAAATATTAATAAGTAGATTTTAAAAAGTGACTTCTGTTTCCTTTATATAAAATACAACTGCGACGGTGAAAGGTTATTCAATATTATTGATTAAGAGAATGGGATTGGCTAAGAGTGCATGCAAAATCGTTACCCTCAGTAACCACTTACTCTTTCAATAATCATAATCTTTGCACTAGCCGTAACTTTCTTGAGCTAAACAGCAACGGAATAGCCAAAACTAAACCTCTATGCAAATCAAATAAGATGTTTAATATAGCAACCAATGGCAATATTCCCGATCGAAACATGCAAGACAACGAGCCAGCTACGCGCATTCATAACGCTGGGGTCCCAAGCACTTGAGATCTTGACGGAGTTTGGTGAGTCTTTCGGGGGCTTAACTAACTTTATTCTCTGAGTCTTTTAAAAAGCGTGCTCATGGTAAAAGTAGGTTCCTGATACTAACAGATGAACAGATGACACTTATATGTGCATTTATTTTTTTACAATATTCCAGATATCATTTTAAAGGCGCAATTCGGGGGAAATCTACCCATGGTGACCGCAGAAAAGATTGGCGTTCCTACATAGGAATTTTTTGGTGCGTCTTACCTCAAATTCTGTCTAGGGAACTGGTCCTAAGGGGACACCTAATCAACTTAATTAAGCTTTTGAGGGACAGGCTTCTGGTAGGTATATCTGGGCGTTCGACGTCTGAAAGCACACTAATACTGCTTTTTCTTCAATGTATTTTAGCGCCTTTAAATGACTTCCATAATATTAATTATTGCACCTGAACAAAGACGCGCATTTGGTCAGCAGTTAGAGAATGTAATGTAGCTTCACATTTCTTCAACTCGTTGGAAGCCAATGCATCCAATAGTGAAAATCAAAAATCACTTGCATACATAAAAGTCCGAGGTTAAAGTTCTCTAAAAATGGAAAATAGGTAGGGAAGTTCCAATTTACTGGTAGTTTCGGTGAAACTGCTGTGTCATTTTCAAAAGGAAAAATGTGATAGGGAGAAGAAAGAGCAATAAAAATGCACAAGGCCAGAATATTTTGCTGTCATGTATTACATTTTAAACTCCAAAAACCGTTTAAAGCATTAATGTCAAGTAAATGTCATTAGCAGTATCAGTATATTTGTGGGACTGTCCGGCAAACTATTATGGCTTGACGGACAAATGACCGAGTATGTTTTAGATGTTAACCGAAAAGGATGTACGGTATCGCAAATTCAATCAATACAGTACGCTTGAGGGTGGCTTTTTCTGTAAGATATTATATATCTCTTTCTCAAATTAGATAAAATCAAATTTTACTAGTAAAAACTCTGCGTGAGTTGGAAAGCAAGAAGGGTGTGCAACTTAGCTCTCAATACGCCATTGCAAGTTTGGCTTATTCAAAGGTCTAACTCCAAATTTATATTTTTAAACATAGCAAGCGTCTGGAAGCGTATACAAAGAGTAAGAAATCTTAAAAAAGGCAAGATAGAAGATAAGGCAGGGCAGGCTTCCCTCATCCCATAAAAATCAAGGACACACACAAAGAAAATAGGATTTTAAATAAGAAATTCAAGCATGAATAGAAGGACTATGAGGCTTGGATGATATTGTAAATAGTTTTTCAAATATCGTCAGATATTTTAAATTTAACTGTTTGTGAGGTTAATCAATAAACGGCCGAAAAGCACGCTTTTAAGGGAGTTATTTTTAAATTTTACAGTTGCGATAACAGCTGTTTAAATCAAGCTGCTACTTATTTTTACTTCCGAAAAGGATTATTGAGTCTCTAGGGCCTTTGAAGCCGATGACAGTATAATCTTACGCTAGCGATGTTACATAAATCAACAAAAGTTCACTTTAATTATCATTTCCGTTAAAGTGCACTGAAACGATGAAAAACAACAGAGGGTAAAAGGAAAATATTAACCAAGTAAAGAAACTACGGATCTTCCGGTAAATGTTGTTTATCTTTTGCACGCGAGTTTAGTTTTTGGTATTCTTCAAGGAGGAAACCTATCGCTTTACTTATCCCACCCTCCCAACCCCGGCTCCGGGGCATCAGTAGATGTTGGGTCGCCGTGGACGGAATCATGCTTATTATTTCTCAATGTTTATCACGATGTTTGTTCATGCGTTGGAACCAGGCGAATCCAGCTCAATTAGTTTTGTCTCTTCAATAAAATTGAAGAACACTGCCTGTCTTAGCCCCACGCGCCACTTCCTGCTCTGCTGCATGGGGGTAGTTATCTAAGACTCTTATGGAGTCAACAATTTTCAGAATCAGTATGAGTATTTTTAAGGGAGATGTAGGTGATTCACCTTTCAATTGCCCATTTTGTACATGTTGTTAATGTTGTATTAAAAAGGTTTATATTTAGATATGTTGGCGAGGCTAATTGAAATGAGCCAACACGGTGGAATATAGTTGAAAAAGAGCAGACAGTGAAAAACTCCCGGTGATATTAAGGCGAAAAAAAGTCGCCCTTTGGGAGAGGGTTCAACGGGGGTCATCGTAGAGGTCACATGAATTAGCACTGAAGTGCGGAAAGTGCAGCCAGATGCTCCCTTGCTGATTCTAGAGTCCTTTGAAAAGAGTTCAAAGGCGGAGATATCCGCCCAGATCATCCTTGGTCCGATGCGGTTAAAACCTAGGGAGAAAGTTCATACACCGCATGAACGATAGCCGTCATGTCAAGCTGATGCGAACACTCACGTTGACACCAATATTTACAAATAATTAACAGCAAACACCTTGGGGACCTTAGCATGGAAATCATAGGAGAGTACATGCCCTCGAACGGAAATAAGAAACATAAAGAAATGTTACTCTAATATAGCTATAAGAATTATAAAAACCTTATTTTTCTGACGATACCCTTGCAGCTTTCAGTTTGTGGTGTAGCTTGCACCATTATATTGATTTAACTTTCGCTTTAAAGCCTCCGACTTAACAACATCCAGAGGAGAAGACGTTATTCCGAATGTCTAGCCTTGCTACAGTCAAACGTAATTTAAGGGGATGACCTTCCAAGTTTGTTGTTGTTGCTAACTCGAAAAAATCCCCTGGGACGAGACAACAGTCCAGGACGCGTAGTATGCGGAATTTTAGTATCAGGTCCCCCCGAAGCTGTCTAAAGCGCAAGAGAAGAGATTGAGATTCGACAGCCGTGTTTCTTAAGGCTGTGAGCCATGTCCAAGGACAAGTTTGGTTGCCCGCCATTGGACCTTTTCGAGGATGTTGATGTCTTTCGCCGCCCAGGGTCTCCAAGCTTGTAAAACGGACTCAAACTGTGGCCACACGAATGTTCCGAAGACTTAAACAAAGCAGTTGGTAGTGAAGGCAGCAACAGCTTGTTTACGAGGTACAGAATCGACATGGCGGACTTTGCTACATTTGCGCAATGAAGAGAGGAGTAAATTGAGTGCGCGATCTAACCTCACAGGTCATTTTGGGCAAACACTTCTTTCAATGGAATGCCAATGAGACTGTTTACCGTACGGTTCGGTATAATTGCCTTTTCCGAATCGTATGATGTTGCATTTGATCTAATTACACGGCAAAAGACAGTCATTTTATTAATTCTGGCGTCGATTTACGTTAACCCACACGTTCTCTTCGTCAACCATAGTTTGAATGACGCGCCAAAGTTAGAGATCATCGGCAAACATGGCAATATCGCAGTTAAGTTGATTAGAACACTTGTTTTATTTAGACACGGAACACAACAGGGCCGAGAACAGTCATTTGCTGGTTTTGTGTATAATTAAATAGAGAAATTTTATCGGAAATAGATAAGCGAAGAAGGGGAAGATATTAAAAGGGCGTATACAAGGAATAATCTGCAAGCCAATTACCGTTTGTGCCAAATGTTTGAAAGTGGAACTAACAAGTATGGCATCGTGGCTGAGAAACTCACAGCAATAGAGCTTATATTTGTTTCTGATAATCAGTATTTGCTCCACAGAGATTTTGCGTGTTTGTTTATGCTTAAGGTCAAATCATTATACCATCTACAGTAAGTTTATATCCAGATTATCTAAGAAACAAGATATAATATTCTAAACAAAAATTAAGCTCTTACGTAATTTGTTCATTATATTAAATTAGATTAAAAAAATAACCTGAACTGTTTTACTATCGAAGTAAAATACAAAGGGTGACTTAGTTACTGATTTTTAACCATCCACGTTATCATTTAAGCTGGTGATTTCTGGTTATTTTGCCACAGTTCCTTTATTTGATCACGATGTTCAGGATAGTTTCCAAGTATAGAGTCAGGATTTGAAAGTTACAGCGAGGATTTAAATTGCATACCGTCAAGTCAAAGTAAATTTGTATTATAGTTGCTTAGAGCCACTTAAAAAAACTTTTATTTAAATACATTATTTCCGGGAAATACACAATAGTTTCATACAGCTTTGAATGATCCGAAATCCAAAAAAATAATATTTAATTGCTTAGTTAAATGGCTTTATGTTTCGCGTAGACCTGGATTTGTAATCAAATTCTAAATGAAATATTTAGATTATTATGTAGCAGATGGAGTAAGTAAACGATTTCTCCGACAGATCAATACTTCGGTTAATGAACACGATCGAGTTGCAACATGCAACAAATGAAGTCTTTATTTCTCATTAATCGTTTACGTCGACTAACGAACTAACCTTCAAGCTGGTCTCTGAAACCTTTAAAATGCTTTGTTTTCTAAATTCGAGGCATAACTATGAAAACACCAGAGTAAAAATTACCAGTGATCATACTTAATACGATTTAATTTCGATTATGGCTTTTTTTCTGGACCCAAATATTATTTCTTCCAAACGTTTTTATTGTATCTCTTTAACATATTTGACTCCAAATACGATACTTACATTTTTTTGGTGAGGAAATGATTAATCGAAATTAGCATTTTGGATATGTTTGTTTTTAATACGACATTCGCAAATGCTGAAAATTTTCCAATCTTAATATTGTCAGCGGCATTCATCAACCCGAATTTGAGACACCAGTATTCGAGGATGAGAAGAAAAAACATGCGGTACAGCCTTTACTTTATTTCTGGAAGGAAGACATAATGTGATATAAAACCACATTTATGTGTAGCCTTTGCAGAAATTTCATCTGCTTGAGGCGATAATGGTAGCTTATTCGTGTAACTTCGACGCAATTATCGATTGGTCAATCGTTCTAAAAGTGTAATATTTTGAAAAACAAGAGGTCCAAAACGCTTGGCAGGACCAAAACACATGAAACTACTCTTGCATGAAGAACATTTAATCTGCCAACTCGAGCTCAAACGCGATAACAAGTGGATCAATTTTGACATTACCAACGCAACTATTCGCGATTGTCTTTCGAAAATGATTGAACGCACTTAAAATCGCAAGCGTCAACGAAATTTCATTTCATTTTATGTACATAATAAAGATGAAGGGACCTAGAACATGCCTTAAAAATGCCACTTGTGATCGGCTGAGGCGTCGATTAGCTATTACCAAATCATCCTTCTGTCTGCGGTTAGGTAAGTAGAAACCAATGAAGTTAAGGATAGAAGGCTGGATGCCGAGGGCTTCCAGTTTCAAAAGAAGATGTTTATACTGTACCTTGCCAAAGCTTTACTCAGATCAAAGTAGATCACAACCATTTACTACTGATCATTACGAAGGGAAGTGAAGACATTAAGAAAAGCTAATGAACACACTTCGCATGATCTTCCCCGAAAAAAACCATATTGTGAGGCGCATAAAAGCTTTTTTTGGCAATAGTCGAGAATTGTATTACAGTATTTTTTTAAAGACGTTTTGCTCGAGCCGGGGTTATGTGAATGCTTTGATAATTATTTTCGTCCGAACAAGTTTCCGGCTTGAAGACAAAAAATAATAAAATGATCTCTTCCATGAGTCAGGGAATAATCCATTTAAAAGACTTACTCAGAATATATAGCTTTAAAATCAGGGGCTGCACAGCAATCTCTCGATCACTGAGTTTGGAAAAGCATCAGTCTCCGAATAGTGCGAGTATTTGAGACGAATTAATTGCTAACGAATTAATTTTATGGAGAAATAAACGGTAATGTTAACATTAAATGAGGATGGCTGAACCGGTTTAGATTTCATAGTAAGATGATTTGCAAAGAACGCACTAAACAATTCTGCCTAGTCGAGAACGTAGTTCTTGTCTTCATTTAGTAATGGAGAAATTGCATATCCTCGTTTAGAGGACGACCGACGGCAGAACAGTTGAGCAACATATTTTGCAGAGTTTACCTTGGTGAGTGTGCAAGATTCCCTCTGTCTTTCGCCTGCAAGACGAATTTTAGAGGTCAATATAAAAATCTCTTTAATCGTTAGATGCACTGACAAAGATCAAGTTAATTTATATTTTAACAGCCTCCTCGATTCCTTTAGTCGCGGCAAAAGAAGATGAGGCACGGTGGATTCCGAAATCGCTTGAAAGTTTGGTTTGCACAAATTTTAGTAATTTATTCAAACGACCGACATGAAGTCACAAAGACGTGCTGCGTCTTTCATGGAGGTGAGATGCTACCAGTGCAATGAGTCACAAAAGTTATTCATTAAGCTCATATCTGCAAGTTCTTAAGCATGAAATGTATGAATGGTGATTGCCTTTTTTCAAAGAGATCATCAGAATTCCAGAGGTAATTGATGTTTTGTCACTTTGGAAGAGGCCCTCCTTACATCAATAAATTTGGGCGCAATTAAGTTGGTGAAAATCAAGTCAAACATATGATTGTCTCTAGTTCAAGAACGGACCAGCTGATAACAATTAGAAAACAAATGTTATCTAGGAAAGGTTGAAATCTGGGTAAACAACAGTTTAAATCCAGTCAATGTCAAGAAAATTAAAATCACTAGTGCTTATGTTAATTCTGGTGTGAAGAAGCCACGAGCAGGTAAATGGCAAGCCAATGTGTCCATCCGTCTCATGACTGAAAGCTGGGGCTGTTATGCATCGGTTGGAATCACTTGTCTTCCGACATAGCAGACATAAATTCTAGGCTCCGTTTAACGACGAAAACTTCGTCCTTATCGTATGAGATCAGGTGCCGGAATTGAAAAAAATATTTTAATAGTGTTTTTCCAACCATCCAAATTTACGCTTCAGAAGGAGAAAAATTACGTGCTAACGATCCTGAATGTTTTATTTCACCAGCAAAATTGGAGTTGCCGACTAGAAGTAACTATCAGGCACCAACAAGTGAGGCCGAAGAAACCACCGTTTTGGCAGAAAACGTTTGAAATCGTTAGCAAAATCTGTTTTAGTTGTGGACAAAGAAAAAACGTTGGAGAAACCTGGAGAGTACTTCGCACGCGGATGGTCGAGCATGTGGCAACAGTGAGGAGAAAGGTTGCAAATTCTCAGGTTGAGGTCAATGCAAGACGACCCGTCCTCACCTTTAAGTTTTAATAAGACCTGCATTCTCGCAAGTGTTGATAACCGCGTGAGCTGTTAACTGCTTACGTCGTGCTTTTCTGGCCCACAGTCAATTAATAAGCCCATTGACATCGGGGCTCCATTTTATTTGCTGCATTTTTTCCCGGGCAAAATAAATGGCCACGAGGGGCCCATGCGTTTGACCAGCAGTCCGTGTGACAGCGAGCCAAATTACCGAGTAATCGTCACGTCAGGATCGATAATGCTGATGAAATCCTGGTTATTATAGTATCATGTACGGACCAAAATAGTATCATTTCAGTAATTAAAACCTCGGCGATAATCCTGGAAGTTTTCAATCATAGTAGGCCATTGGCTAGCTGGCATTCTCGCTCCTGAGCACCTTGGGCCACTACCAGACTTTTCTGTAACTGACTCTGCTGATTGGTTCAAGAGATAATTCCAAAAAACAGGCCGATAAACATAATGGTCCGGTGATTGCCTTTATCTTCTGTTGAGGTGCCGTTCGATTCAACTTATTTGTTTATTTGAATGAGAGCACCACTTTCATGTACAAAGCCGAATTCTGTATGTACCATCATTTGAAATACCTTGCTTTCACTGGAATTCTCCAGGCTATTGAACGGAGGTATTCTTCTAATTCGCGAAGATTGGCCCCAAGCGAAGTACAGGCGTCATTTTTTTATCCTGCAAACGGCCAACAGCATTTGCAAATCTCGTATTTGAATCACCATATCCAAATGCTGATTTTGTTTTTTTCCTATTTTCCCCGAAAATCGTAAGTATCATATGTGGATTCTAATATTTTAAAGAGTTACGATAAGTACTATTGAAGAAATAATATATGGGTCCATAAAATAAGCATAAATCGAAATCCAATAGCATTGCACATGATCACGGGTAACCATTACTCAGGTACGTAGGCCTGCTAATTTATAAAAATTAACATTTTGAAGGTTTCAGAGACCGGCTTAAAATAAGTTGTTTAGTCAACGTACAACCTTTATGAGAAATAAAGTCTTCATTTGTTGCATGTTGCAACTCGATCGTGTTTGTTAAGCGAAGTATTCATCTGTCTTGACAAATAGTCTACTTACTCCATCAGCTACAGTATAATCTAAATATTTCACCAGAATTTGATTACAAATCCTGGTCTACGCTAAACATAAGCCATTTATTTAAGCAATTAAATATTATTTTTGGATTTCGGATTATTCAAAGCTGTATGAAACTATTGTGTATTTCCCGGACATAATTTCTTTAAATAAAAGTTTATTGGTGGCTCTAAACAACTATAATTCAAATTTTCTTTCACTTGACGGAACGCAATTTTAATCCTCGCTTAAACTTTCGAATCCTGACTCTTTACTTGGGAAACTATCCTGAACATCATGATCAAATAAAGGAACTGTGGCAAAATATCCAGAAATCACCAGCTTAAATGATAACGTGGATGGTTAAAAATCAGTAACTAAGTCACTCTTTTGTATTTCACTTCGATAGTAAAACAGTTCAGGTTACTTTATTATACTAATTTAATATAATGAACAAATTACGTAAGATCTTAATTTTGTCTAGAATAATATGTCTTGTTTCTTAGATTATCTGATTTAAACTTACTGTAGATGGTATAATGATTTGACCTTAGGCAAAACAAAACGCAAAATCTCTGTGGAGAAATACTGGTTATCAAAAACAAATATGAGCTCTATTGCTGTGAGTTTCTAAGCCACGATGCCAGAAAAATATAATAAGCAAGCACTCGTTAGTTCCACTTTCAAACCTTTCGGCACAAAGGGATAATTGGCTTGCTGATTATTCCTAGTCTACGCCCATTCACTATCTTCCCGTTCTTCGCTTATCTATTTACGATACAATTGCTCTATTTCAATATATAAAAAAACAGCAAATGACTGTTCTCGGCCATGTTGTTTTCCGTGTCTACATCAAACGATTGTGCCAATGAGTTGGACTGCGATATTGCCTTGTTTGTTGGTGATCTCTACCTTTGGCGCGTCAATCAAACTATGGTTGACAAAGAGAACTTGCGGGTAATCGTAAATCGACTCCAGAAATGGTAAAATGACTGGCTTTTGCCGTTTAACTAGACCAAGTTCAACATCATACGAGTCGGAAAGAGCAATCCTTCGAACCGTATGGAATACCGTTCGAACGCGATATATACATATATATATATATATAATCATCACCTGAAGAAGACGAAGTTGAAGAGGGGGCGAGTTCAAGGACCAAATTGTATTTGTACATCAGTTTTGAAAGCCTTCTCGCTTTCCATCATCAGAGTTAATTGCAAGCTGCTCCTGGACATCTTGATTTGATCACCGGCTCGTTGTTTTGTCTGTTGTGATCTGAAAAATGATGATAGTGTGGGGCTCACCGATCTGCTTAAGCAACATGTATGTTATGTTATGCCCTGGAGCTCAGACTAGAGCTTTCGAGGGTGATTGCATAGTGACGTGTAGTATATGATAACATGAAACCGACAAAGACAAGGGAGACCGAATTAGCCCTTTCTGGCTTATTAGACTTCATCAGCCATCCATAGCCAATCCTAAGTGTGGCCTACATGAAATTCGAACCTGCAACCTTCGGTAGTTGAGTCAATTGCTCTACCATTGAGCCACTGGCTCGTTCTTTTGTCAGTTTTGATTGCGAATATGATGATAGTGTAAGGCTCGCTGATCTGTTTAAGGAACAGGTATTTTCCTTTTTGCCATGGAGCTCAGACTAGAGCACTCGCAAGCGGTCACAAAGCGACGTGAAGCATAAGATAAAATGGAACCAACAAAGATAAGGGGGAGACCGGAATGGCAATTTCGGGCGTATAAGCCGTCATTAACCAGTCATACCAAATCCCAAATGTGGCACACTTGGAATTCGAACACACAACCTTTGGTATTTAAGTCGAACGTTCTACCATTGAGCCACGGGCTCGTTGTTTTGTCTGCTGTGATCGGAATTATGATGATAGTGTGGGGCTAACCGATCCGCTAAAGGGCACTTGTATGTTCCATTGTGCCCAAAAGCTCAGATTAGAGCCCTCGCAAGCGGTCGAATGGTGACGTGTAGCATATGATAAAATGAAACCGACATCGACAAGGGAGACCGGAATGGCCATTTCTGGCTTATAAGCCGTTATCAGGCAGACATACCAAATTACAAGTTTGTCACACCTGGTATTCGAATCCTTGAGCTTATGTATTTTAGTCTAAAGCTCTACCATCGAGCCACGGGCTCGTTGTTTTGTCGGCTGTGATCGAGAATATGATGATAGTGTGGGGCTTACCAATCTGCTAAAGGAACGTTTATGTTCCGTAGTGCCCTGGAACTCAGACTAGATCGCTCACAGGTGGACGCATAGCGACGTGCAACATATGATAATAAGGTGGAACCGACAAAGACAAGAGAGACCGGAATGGTCATTTCAAGTGTATTTACCGTCATCAAACAGTCATACCAAATCCCAAGTTTGGCACACATGGGATTCGAACCCGCGAACGCTCTACCGTTGAGCCATGGGCTCGTTTTTTGTCTGTTGTGATTGGAAATATGATGATAGTGTGCAGCTCAACGATCCTTTTTAAGGATCATGCATGTTCCATTGTGCCCTGGAGCTCAGACAAGAGTCCTCATATGCGGTCGCATAGCGACGTGTAGAATATGATAAAATGGAACTGAAAAAGATAAGGGAGACCGGTTTGGTAATATCTTGCTTATAAGCCGTCATCAGACAGTCGTACCTAATCCCAAGTGTGACACACTTTGAATTCAAACACGCGACCTTTGGTATTTAAGTCGAACGATCTACAATTGAGCCACGGGCTCGTTGTTTTCTCGGATGTGATTGGAAATATGATGATAGTGTAGGGCTAACCGATGTGCTAAAGAAACATGTATGTTTAATTTTGCCCTGACGCTCAGACTAGAGCCCTCGCAGGCAGTCGCATAGTTACGTGTAGAATATGATGAAATAAAACCGACAAAGACAAGGGAGACCGGAATGGCCATTTCTGGCTTATAAGACGTCATCAGACATTCATACCCAATCCCAAACCTAGAAGTCGAACCCACGACTTTTGGTATTTGAGTCGAACGCTCTACAATTGAGCCACGGGCTTGTTGTTTTGTCGGTTGCAATCGGAAATATGATGATAGTGTTTGGCTCACCGATCTGCTTAAGGAAACATTTATGTTTCGTTGTGCCCTGACATTCAGACTAGATCCCAAAAAGGCGTTCGCATAGTGACGTGAAGCGTATGTTGATGAAGTGAAAACCGACAACGACAATAGGAAACCGGAATTGTCATTTCTGGCTTTTTTTACCGTCATTAAACATTCATAACCCAATCCCAAGTGTGGCACACATGGAAATTTGAACCCGCGACCTTTGATATTTGAGTCAAACGCTATACCGTTTAGCCATGGGCCCGTTTTTTTGTCGGTTGTGATCGGGAATATGATGATAGTGTGCAGCACACCGATCCGCTTAAGGATCATGTTTGTTCCGTTGTGCCCTGAGCTCAGACTATTGAGTCCTCGTATCGGTCGCATAGCGACGTGTAGCATATGATGAAATGTAACCAAAAAAAAACAAGGGAGACTGCAATGGTCACATCTGGCTTATAAGCCGTCATCAGACAGTCGTACCCAATCCCAAGTGTGGCGCACTTGGAATTCAAACACGTGACCTTTGGTATTTAAGGTCGAATGATCTACATTTGAGCAACTCAGCTCGTTGTTTTGTCGGCTTTGATCGGGGAATATGATGATAGTGTGGGGCTACCCGATCTGCAAATGGAACACTTATGTTTCGTTTAGCCCTGGAGCTCAGACTTGATCCCACACAGGCGGTCGCATATCAAGGGACACCGCAATGGCCTTTCTGGCATATAAGCCGTAATCAGCCAGCCATAACCAATCCCTAAAGGAACATTATGTTCCGTTGTGCCTTGGAACACAGACTAGAGCCCTCACAGGCTGTTGCATAGCGACGTGAAGCATATGTTGATGAAGTGGAACCGACAAGGACAATGGACACCAGAATGGCCATTTGTGGCTTATAAGCCATCAATCAGCCAGTCATACCCAATCCTAAACAGTATTTCACCTGTGATTCGAACCCGCGACATGAAGTTATTGAGTCAAACTGTCTACCATTGAGCCACAGGTTAGTATCCCAGGTTTGACTTACTAAAGAATTTGGTTTGACTGGCTGATGATGGCTAATAAGCCAGAAATGTCCATTTCGGTACCATTGTCTGTTTCGAGTTCCACTTCATCAACCAATGCTACACGTCGCTATGCGACTGCCTTTTTATGCTCTAAACTGTGTTCCAGGGCACCACGGAAAATAAATGTTCTTAAAGCAGATTGGTGAGCAACACAATATCATCAGATTCCCGATCGCAACCGAGAAAGCAACGTACCGGTGGCTCAATTGATGAGCGTTCGACTCAATTACCGTAGGTCGCAGGTAAGAATCCCAGATGTGACACACTTCGGATTTGGGTATGACTGGCTGATGACGGCTTATATGCCAGAAATGGCCATTCCAGTTTCCCATGACGGTGTCGGTTCCACTTCATCAACATATGACCAACGTCGCTAAGCGACCGCCACTGAGGGCTCTAGTCTGAGTTTCAAATCACAACGGAACATTAATGTTACTTAAGCAGATCGGTGAGCAACACTATCATCAGATTCCTGATGGCAACCGACAAAGCAACGAGCCCGTGGCTCAACAGTAGAGCGTTCGACTCAATTGCCAAATGTCGCGGGTTCGAATTCTATGTGTGACACACTTGGGATTGGGTATGACTGGCTGATGACGGCTAATAAGCCAGAAATGGCCATTCCGGTCTTCCTTGTCTTTGTCGTTTTCACTAAATTTACCTAAGCTACGCGTCGCTATGCGACCGCCTCTGAGGGCTTTCGTCTGAGGTCAAGTGCAGGACAGATCTTACATGTTCCTAAAGCAGATCGGTGAGCACCACACTATCACCATATTCCCGATAACAACCGACAAAGCAACGAGCCCGTGGCTCAATGGTAGATCGTACGACTCAATTACCAAAGCTCGCGGGTTCAAATCCTATGTGTTACACGCTTGGAATTGGGTATGACTGGCTGATGATTGCTTATAAAACAGAAATGGCCATTCCAGGCTCCCTTTTTTTGTCGGTTTTACTTCATCAACATATGCTACACGTCGCTATGCGACCTCCTGAGAGGGCTCAAGTCTGATTTCCAGGGAACAACGGAACATAAATATTCCTAAAGCAGATTTTTAGCCCCACACTACCATCATATTTCGTATCGCAACCGACAAAGTAACGAACCCATGGCTCAATGGTAGAGTGTTCAACTAAATTACCAAATGTTGCTGGTTAGGATCCCATGTGTGATACACTTGGGCTTGGGTATGACCGGCTACTGACGGCTTATAAGCCAGAAATGGCCATTCCGGTCTTACTTGTCTTTGTCGGTTTCACTTCATCAACATATGCTTCACGTCGCTATGCGACCGCCCGTGAGGAGTCAAGTCTGAGTTCGTAGGCACAACGGAACATAAATTTTCCTTAAGCAGATTGGTGAGCAACACACTCTCATCAGATTCCTGATCGCAACCGACAAAGCAACGAGCCTGTGGATCAACGGTTGAGCGTTCGACTAAATTACCAAAGGTAGCGGTATTGAGCACCACGTGTCCCACACTCAATTATCAAAAGTCGCGGGTTCAAATGATAGGTGTGACAAAGTTGGGATTTGGGTATGACTGGCTGATGATGGCTTTAAAGCCAGAAATGGAATTTCCGGTCTCCCTTGTCTTTTTCGATTCCACTTAATTAACATATGCTCTACGTCGCTATGCGACCGCCTGTGAGGGCTCTAGTCTGAGTTTCAGGTCACAACGGAACATAAATGTTACTTAAGCAGATCAGTTAGCAACACTATCATCAGATTCCTGGTGGCAACCGACAAAGGAACGAGCCCGTGGCTCAACGGTAGAGCGTTCGACCCAATTGCGAAATGTCACGGGTTCGAATTTCATGTGTGACACACTTGGGATTGGTATATGACTGGCTGATGACGGCTTATAAGCCAGAAATGGCCATTCCGGTCTTCCTTGTCTTTGTCGTTTTCACTCAATTTACCTAGACTTCGCGTCGCTATGCGACCGCATGGGAGGGCTTTAGTCTGAGGTCAAGTGCAGGACAGATCATACATGTTCCTAAAGCAGATCGGAGAGCCCCATACTATCATCATATTCCCGATAACAACCGACAAAGCAACGACCCCTTGGCTCAATGGTAGATCGTACAACTCAAAAAACCAAAGCTTGCGGGTTCGAATCCCATTTGTAACACGTTTAAAATTGGGTATGACTAGCTGATGATTGCTTATAAGCCAGAAATGGCCAATTTCGGTCTCTCTTTTTTTGTCGGTTCCACTTCATCAACATATGCTGCACGTCGCTTTGCGACCTCCTGAGAGGGCTCAAGTCTGATTTCCAGGGAACAACGGAACATAAATATTCCTAAAGCAGATTGTTAAGCCCCACACTATCATCATATTCCTATCGCAACCGATAAAGCAACGAGCCCGTGGCTCAATGGAAGAGCGTTTGACTCAATTACCAAAGGTTGCGGGTAAGAATCCCATGTGTGATACACTTGGGCTTGGGTATGACCGGCTGATGACGGCTTATAAGCCAGAAATGGTCATTCTGGTCTTACTTGTCTTGGTCGGTTCCACTTCATCAACATATGCTACACGTCGCTTTGGGACCGCCCGTGAGGGCTCCAGTCTGAGTTCGTGGGCACAACGGAACATAAATTTTCCTTAAGCAGATCGGTGAGCCACACACTATCATCATATTCTTCATCGCAACCGACAAAGCAACGAGCCCGTGGCTAAATGGTAGAGCGTTCGACTCATTTACCAAAGGTAGCGGGTATGAATACCAGGTGTGAAACACTTTGGCTAGGGTATGACTGGCTGATGATGGCTTTAAAGCCAGAAATGGAATTTCCGGTCTCCCCTGTCTTTTTCAATTCCACTAAATTAACATATGCTACACGTCGCTATGCGACCGCCTGTCAGGGCTCTTGTCTGATTTCCAGGGCTCAAAGGAACATAAATGTTCCTTAAGCAGATCGGTGAGCCACACACTATCATCATATTCTTGATGGCAACCGACAAAGCAACTAGCCCGTGGCTCAATGGTAGAGCATTCGACTCAATGACCAAAGCTCGCTTTTTTGAATCACAGGTGTGACACAGTTGGGATTGGGAATGATTTGCTGATGACTGCTAATAAGACGGTCTCCCTTTTCTTTCTCGGTTCCAGTTCATCAACATAGGCTTCAAGTCTCTATGCGACTGCCTGTAAGGACGTTATTCTGAGTTCCAGGGCACAATGGACATAAACGTTCCTCTAGCAGATCGGTTAGTCCCATACTATGATCATATTCCCGATCGCAACCGACAAAGCAACGAGCCCGTGGCTCAATGGTAGAGCGTACGACTTAATTACCATACCTCGCGGGTTTGAATCCCATGTGTGACACACTTGGGATTGGGTATGACTGGCTGATGATGGCTTATAAGCCAGAAATTGCCATTCCGGTCTTCATTATCTTTGTCGATTACATTTAATTAACATATGCTACACGTCGCTCTGCGACCGCCTG
>WEDG01010331.1:0-23248 GCA_017591395.1 Schistocephalus solidus | reverse complement strand
CACCTGTTAAGCAGTCCAACGCTTTCCGCTGCTCTGGCAGCCACGAGCTCGTTGTCTGCCGGTTTCGATCGGGCCTATTTACAATGTAATAGGGCGTCACATCGGTTACAGGACTCACTCGTCCTCGTTGTGCTCTTTGTAACTTCGTTCCCTCCAGCAGCCGGGCATAAGTATAGGCAGAATAACATGACCGACAAAGACATGGAGACTCGAACGGCTATTTTCACTTATCAGGCGTCATCAGCCATCCATACTAAATATATGGCGCTCCCCTGAGCTGAACTTCGCCAATGAAAGAGTAAAGTCCAACATCACCCCTGCGCCACGAGCTCGTTTTCTTGCCGGTTTCACCGGGCAATTAACAATGTTAATAGGCGCTCACCGATCTGTACAAGGACTCACTCGTCCCGAAGTCCTTGGGCCAACTCTCAAGTCTCCCCCACAGCCGCAAGGCAGCTAAGTGCCAGGCAGAATAACAATGACCGACAGATTAAGTGGAGATTGAATGGCCATCGCTTCGCTCTAATTTGAAGCAGTCATCAGCCAGCCATACCGCACAGACTCTGCGGCGCCCGATCCTCGAACTCGCGACCAAAGTTAGCAGAATCCAACGCCTACCCCACTGCGCCACGAGCTTCGTTGTTCGCCGGTTTCGATCGGGAATATTGATACGGTATGCAAGTCATCGGTTATGGATCATCATCTCTCAAGAACCAACCCATCCACCGTTCCTCAACGTTCCGTCCCAACCGCCGTCCATCCGCCCCGTCATCCCGCCCATTCCATCCATCAATAATGCCCAACGACCACGCTTAACCCGTACGTTCCCAAAACCCCGTCCCGCCGCCCGCCATGCCGCTAAATCCCGAAACATCAAGCGACCGAACACTACCACGTAACTGAACGTCGTCACAACCACAAGCATCCTTTTCCGCCCCATGTCTCCCAGAAAGTCCCATGACCCCAAGGCCAGCAGAAGTCCAACGCCCAACCAGCAACGAGCCCAAGGTCACCGAACGAACATCGACACGTTTAATTGATTGTCGACAGCAGGATCTTACTCCGTCTCCAGCACTTCATAACTTTGCTTCGCCAGCAGCCGTAAGGTAGAATATGACCGACAAGGGATACCTGAATGCCATTTGCCAATTAGGCCAGTTTATCAGCCAAGGTTTCCAACTCTGTGGTGCTGGTGCCGTAAGCTTTCGAATCCGTGACTCCTTTAGCAGAAGTCCACGCTTTCACCACTGTGCCACGAGCTCGTTGTCTTGCCGTTGATCGGGAATATTGACATTGGAAATGGGGCGCTCTCACTGATCACCCGGAAAGCCGCAGTATTCCATCGGGTCTCCGTTGTGCCTTGGGGTTAACTTCGTTCCGACAGTGCCGTAAGGCAGCGTTAAGGCCAGAATAACATGACTCGACAAAGACAAGGGAGACTGGAATGGCCATTTTCTGGCTTTATTAGCCGTCATCATAAGCCAGCGCCATACCCAAACCCAGCGCTGCGCGCCCGAGCCTCGAACTCGCTATCTTGTTAAGCAGAAGTCGAACGCTCTCTACCTACTGCGCCACGATGAGCTCGTTGTCTGTCATGCCGGTTTCAGCTCCGGGAATATTGACATTTGGTAATAGGCGTCACCGATCGGTTACAGGACTCACTTCGTCCCATTGCCTGTTCAGCTACTCTCGCTTCCCGCCAGCAGCCGTAAGTCAAGCTGGCACATAGGCAGAATACGCACATATCGACAAAGACAGGGGAGACTGGAATGGCGTTCCTGGCTTACTAGCCATCAGCCAGCTGACACGCAAACCCCAGGCGCTGCAGCGCTCGATGCCTCGCAGCTCGAACGACCTTTGCTGGGCAGAAGTCCAACGCTTCTACCGCTGCGCCACGTTTAGCTCAGTCGTTCGCCGGTTTCGATCGGGAATATTGATGATCGGTAATGGGGCGCTCACCGATCGGTTAAGCAGGACTCACTTGTCCGTTGTGCCTTTGGGGCTAACTTCAAGCCCCGCCAGCAGACCGTAAGGCAGCGCTAGCACATAGGCAGAATAACATGACCGACAAAGACACGTGGATACCTGAATACGACATTTCGGGCTTATTAGCCGTCATCAGCTCAGCCAGTACCCAAACTCCAGGCGCTGCGGCGCCCGAGCTTCGAACTCGCGACCTTGTTGGCAGAAGTCCAACGCTTCTACCTACTGCGCCACGAGAGCTCGTTGTCTTGCCGGTTTCAGACTCGAATATTGACAATGGTAATGGGGCTTCACCGATCGACGTTACAGGACTAACACTCGTCCTGGTTAGCCTTGGGGCCAACTCTCCCACCAGCAGCCGTGTAAGGCGGCAGCTGCACATAGGCAGAATAACATGACCGACAAAGACAAGGGAGATTGAATGGCCATTTCTGGCTTATAAGCCGTCATCAGCCAGCCATACCCAAACCCAGGCGCTGCGGCGCACCTATTATAAACTCGGACCTTGTTAGCAGACTAACGTTTCCACCCATCGCCACGAGCTCTGTTGTCTCTGCCGGTTTCGATCGGGAATATTGACAATGGTACAAGTGCCAATACCGATCGGTTACGACTAACTTGTCCTGCCAGCCTTTTGGCTAACTTCACCCAGCAGCCGTAAGGCAGCTAAGTACAGAAGGCAGAATAACATGACCGACAAAGACAAGGGAGACTGAAATGGTTGGCCAAGCCGTCATCGCCAGCCATACACAAACCCAGCACTGCGGTACCGAGCTTAAAACTCGCGACCTTGCTGGGCAGAAGTCCAACGCCCACCCAATCGCGCCACGACCTCGCTTGTCTGCCAAATTCAAACGGGAATATTGACAATGCAGGGCACTCACCGATCGGTTACAGGACTAAATCCCAGTTGCCTTCCTTGGGCTACCAAGTTCCACCAGCACGTACAAGCCAAGTATGCACGAATAACATGACCGACAAAGACAAGTGAGACACGGCCATTTCTGGCTTATTAGCCGTCATCAGCCAAAGCCATACCCAAACCCATTAGGTGCCCGAGCTCAATCGCGACCCAGCTCCAACGCCACCCACTGCGCCACGAGCTCGTTGTCTTGCCGGCTCATGACGGGAATATTGACAAATGGTAATTTACCGCTCACCGATCGGTTACAGGACTAACTCGTCCCTGTGCCTTTGGGCTAAGCCCCACCAGCAGACCCAAGGCAGCTTAGCATATAGGCAGAACAACTGACCGACAAAGACAAGGCAATAAGCCGTCATCAGCCAGCCAAACTCTAAACCCAGGCGCTTCGGCGCCCGAGCCCCCTCGAAGCGACCTTAGCTCCAAGGCAGAAGTCCAACGCTCCCCACCACTGCGCCACGAGCCCGTTGGTCCTGCCGGTTTCGGCAAAGACAAGAGACTGGAATGGCCATTTCACGGCTTATAAGCCCGTCATCAGCCAGCCATACCGCAAACGGCGCTGCAGCGCCTGAGCCTCGAACTCGCTGACCTTGTTGGGCAGAGAAGTCCAACGCTCTACCTTACTGCGTCGAGCTCGTTGTCTTGCCGGTTTCTGGATCGAGTAATATTTGTACATTGGTAATGCTACCGATCGGTTACAGGACTCACCGCTCCCGATGTGCCTTCGGGCTTACTCTCAAGCCGCCAGCGGCCGTCAGGCAGCCTAGAAATTACATAGGCAGAATAACACGATCGACAAATATCAGCGACCGGACGGCAATTTCTGGCTTCATAATGCCGCCACCGCAGCCAGCCATGTCGAAAACGCAGTATGCCTGCCCGAGCTCGGTAGAACTCGCGATATTGTTGGCAGAAGTCCAACGTCTCACCACCGCGCCACGGCTCGTTGTCTTGCCGGTTTCGATCGGGAATATTGACATTTATTGGTAATGGGGCGCTCACCGATCGGTTACAGGACTCACTCGTCCCGTTGTGCCTTGGGGCTTACTCTCAAGCCCGCCAGCAGCAGCAGCTTAGTATATAGGCAGAATAACATGACCGACAAGAGACAAGGGAGACTGGAATGGCCATTTCTGGCTTTATTAGCCGTCATCAGCCAGCCATACCCAAACCCAGGCGCTTCGGCGCCCGAGCCTCGAACTCGCGACCTTGTTGGGCAGAAGTCCAACGCTCTACCACTGCGCCACGAGCTCGTTGTCTTGCCGGTTTTCGATCGGGAATATTGACATTAGTAATGGGGCGCTCACCGATCAGTTACAGGACTCACTCGTCCCGTTGTGCGCTTTGGGAGCTAACTCTCAAGCCCCACCGCAGCCGTCAAGGCAGCTAAGTACATAGGCAGAATAACACTGACCAACAAAGACAAGGGAGACTGAAATGGACATTTTCTGGCTTATTAGTAATGGGCGTCACCGATCGGAGCCACAGGACTCACTCTGTCTCTGTTGTGCTCGGGGCTAACTCTCGCTTCCCCGCCAGCGCCAAAGTCAGCTAAGCACATAGGCAGAAATAACATGACCGACAAAGACAAGGGGAGACTGAATGGCCATTTACGCGGCTTATTAGCCGTCATCAGCTGCGCCGAGCTACATGCAAACGCAGCGTGCTGCAGCGCCTCGAGCTCGAACTGAGCATACAGGCGTAAGCGGCAGAAGTCCAACGCTCTACCCACCGCGCCACGAGCTCGTTGTCTTGCCGGTTTCGATCGGGAATATTTGGACATTGGTACGGGCGCTTCACTGATCGGTGCCATGGACTCACTGTCCTCCTGATAAAAGCCTCTGGGGCTAACTCTCAAGCCCCGCCAGCAACCGGCGCGGCAGCTAAGCGCCATAGGCAGCATCAACATGACCGATCAATGTAGACAAGGGAGACTGAAGAATGGCCATTTCTGGGCTTATTAGCCGTCATCAGCCAGCCGCCACCCAAACCCAGGCGCCGCAGCGCCCGAGGCCCTCGAACTCGCGATGACCTTGTTACAGAAGTCCAACGCTCACCACCCATCGCGCCACGTTGAGCTCAGCGGTCTCGCCGGTTTGCTGTCTCGATCGAATATTGACATTGGTAATGGGGCGCTCACGATCGGTTATTAAAGGACTCACACTCGTTCCACGCAGCGTGCCTCGGCTAAATATCACTCTCGCGCCAGCAGCCGTAAGGCAGCTAAGCTACATAGGCAGAATCAACATGACCGACAAAGACAAGGGAGACTGGAATGGCCATTTCTGGCTTATTAGCCGTCATCAGCCAGCCATACCCAAACCCAGGCGCTGCAGCGCCCGAGCCTCGAACTCGCGACCTTGTTGGGCAGAAGTCCAACGCTCTACCCACTGCGCCACGAGCTCGTTGTCTTGCCGGTTTCGATCGGGAATATTGACATTGGTAATGGGGCGCTCACCGATCGGTTACAGGACTCACTCGTCCCGTTGTGCCTTGGGGCTAACTCTCAAGCCCCGCCAGCAGCCGTAAGGCAGCTAGTACATAGGCAGAATAACATGACCGACAAAGACAAGGGAGACTGGAATGGCCATTTCTGGCTTATTAGCCGTCATCAGCCAGCCATACCCAAACCCAGGCGCTGCGGCGCCCGAGCCTCGAACTCGCGACCTTGTTGGGCAGAAGTCCAACGCTCTACCCACTGCGCCACGAGCTCGTTGTCTTGCCGGTTTCGATCGGGAATATTGACATTGGTAATGGGGCGCTCACCGATCGGTTACAGGACTCACTCGTCCCGTTGTGCCTTGGGGCTAACTCTCAAGCCCCGCCAGCAGCCGTAAGGCAGCTAAGTACATAGGCAGAATAACATGACCGACAAAGACAAGGGAGACTGGAATGGCCATTTCTGGCTTATTAGCCGTCATCAGCCAGCCATACCCAAACCCAGGCGCTGCGGCGCCCGAGCCTCGAACTCGCGACCTTGTTGGGCAGAAGTCCAACGCTCTACCCACTGCGCCACGAGCTCGTTGTCTTGCCGGTTTCGATCGGGAATATTGACATTGGTAATGGGGCGCTCACCGATCGGTTACAGGACTCACTCGTCCCGTTGTGCCTTGGGGCTAACTCTCAAGCCCCGCCAGCAGCCGTAGGCAGCTAAGTACATAGGCAGAATAACATGACCGACAAAGACAAGGGAGACTGGAATGGCCATTTCTGGCTTATTAGCCGTCATCAGCCAGCCATACCCAAACCCAGGCGCTGCGGCGCCCGAGCCTCGAACTCGCGACCTTGTTGGGCAGAAGTCCAACGCTCTACCCACTGCGCCACGAGCTCGTTGTCTTGCCGGTTTCGATCGGGAATATTGACATTGGTAATGGGGCGCTCACCGATCGGTTACAGGACTCACTCGTCCCGTTGTGCCTTGGGGCTAACTCTCAAGCCCCGCCAGCAGCCGTAAGGCAGCTAAGTACATAGGCAGAATAACATGACCGACAAAGACAAGGGGAGACTGGAATGGCCATTTCTGGCTTATTAGCCGTCATCAGCCAGCCATACCCAAACCCAGGCGCTGCGGCGCCCGAGCCTCGAACTCGCGACCTTGTTGGGCAGAAGTCCAACGCTCTACCCACTGCGCCACGAGCTCGTTGTCTTGCCGGTTTCGATCGGGAATATTGACATTGGTAATGGGGCGCTCACCGATCGGTTACAGGACTCACTCGTCCCGTTGTGCCTTGGGGCTAACTCTCAAGCCCCGCCAGCAGCCGTAAGGCAGCTAAGTACATAGGCAGAATAACATGACCGACAAAGACAAGGGGAGACTGGAATGGCCATTTCTGGCTTATTAGCCGTCATCAGCCAGCCATACCCAAACCCAGGCGCTGCGGCGCCCGAGCCTCGAACTCGCGACCTTGTTGGGCAGAAGTCCAACGCTCTACCCACTGCGCCACGAGCTCGTTGTCTTGCCGGTTTCGATCGGGAATATTGACATTGGTAATGGGGCGCTCACCGATCGGTTACAGGACTCACTCGTCCCGTTGTGCCTTGGGGCTAACTCTCAAGCCCCGCCAGCAGCCGTAAGGCAGCTAAGTACATAGGCAGAATAACATGACCGACAAAGACAAGGGGAGACTGGAATGGCCATTTCTGGCTTATTAGCCGTCATCAGCCAGCCATACCCAAACCCAGGCGCTGCGGCGCCCGAGCCTCGAACTCGCGACCTTGTTGGGCAGAAGTCCAACGCTCTACCCACTGCGCCACGAGCTCGTTGTCTTGCCGGTTTCGATCGGGAATATTGACATTGGTAATGGGGCGCTCACCGATCGGTTACAGGACTCACTCGTCCCGTTGTGCCTTGGGGCTAACTCTCAAGCCCCGCCAGCAGCCGTAAGGCAGCTAAGTACATAGGCAGAATAACATGACCGACAAAGACAAGGGAGACTGGAATGGCCATTTCTGGCTTATTAGCCGTCATCAGCCAGCCATACCCAAACCCAGGCGCTGCGGCGCCCGAGCCTCGAACTCGCGACCTTGTTGGGCAGAAGTCCAACGCTCTACCCACTGCGCCACGAGCTCGTTGTCTTGCCGGTTTCGATCGGGAATATTGACATTGGTAATGGGGCGCTCACCGATCGGTTACAGGACTCACTCGTCCCGTTGTGCCTTGGGGCTAACTCTCAAGCCCCGCCAGCAGCCGTAAGGCAGCTAAGTACATAGGCAGAATAACATGACCGACAAAGACAAGGGGAGACTGGAATGGCCATTTCTGGCTTATTAGCCGTCATCAGCCAGCCATACCCAAACCCAGGCGCTGCGGCGCCCGAGCCTCGAACTCGCGACCTTGTTGGGCAGAAGTCCAACGCTCTACCCACTGCGCCACGAGCTCGTTGTCTTGCCGGTTTCGATCGGGAATATTGACATTGGTAATGGGGCGCTCACCGATCGGTTACAGGACTCACTCGTCCCGTTGTGCCTTGGGGCTAACTCTCAAGCCCCGCCAGCAGCCGTAAGGCAGCTAAGTACATAGGCAGAATAACATGACCGACAAAGACAAGGGGAGACTGGAATGGCCATTTCTGGCTTATTAGCCGTCATCAGCCAGCCATACCCAAACCCAGGCGCTGCGGCGCCCGAGCCTCGAACTCGCGACCTTGTTGGGCAGAAGTCCAACGCTCTACCCACTGCGCCACGAGCTCGTTGTCTTGCCGGTTTCGATCGGGAATATTGACATTGGTAATGGGGCGCTCACCGATCGGTTACAGGACTCACTCGTCCCGTTGTGCCTTGGGGCTAACTCTCAAGCCCCGCCAGCAGCCGTAAGGCAGCTAAGTACATAGGCAGAATAACATGACCGACAAAGACAAGGGGAGACTGGAATGGCCATTTCTGGCTTATTAGCCGTCATCAGCCAGCCATACCCAAACCCAGGCGCTGCGGCGCCCGAGCCTCGAACTCGCGACCTTGTTGGGCAGAAGTCCAACGCTCTACCCACTGCGCCACGAGCTCGTTGTCTTGCCGGTTTCGATCGGGAATATTGACATTGGTAATGGGGCGCTCACCGATCGGTTACAGGACTCACTCGTCCCGTTGTGCCTTGGGGCTAACTCTCAAGCCCCGCCAGCAGCCGTAAGGCAGCTAAGTACATAGGCAGAATAACATGACCGACAAAGACAAGGGAGACTGGAATGGCCATTTCTGGCTTATTAGCCGTCATCAGCCAGCCATACCCAAACCCAGGCGCTGCGGCGCCCGAGCCTCGAACTCGCGACCTTGTTGGGCAGAAGTCCAACGCTCTACCCACTGCGCCACGAGCTCGTTGTCTTGCCGGTTTCGATCGGGAATATTGACATTGGTAATGGGGCGCTCACCGATCGGTTACAGGACTCACTCGTCCCGTTGTGCCTTGGGGCTAACTCTCAAGCCCCGCCAGCAGCCGTAAGGCAGCTAAGTACATAGGCAGAATAACATGACCGACAAAGACAAGGGAGACTGGAATGGCCATTTCTGGCTTATTAGCCGTCATCAGCCAGCCATACCCAAACCCAGGCGCTGCGGCGCCCGAGCCTCGAACTCGCGATCTTGTTGGGCAGAAGTCCAACGCTCTACCCACTGCGCCACGAGCTCGTTGTCTTGCCGGTTTCGATCGGGAATATTGACATTGGTAATGGGGCGCTCACCGATCGGTTACAGGACTCACTCGTCCCGTTGTGCCTTGGGGCTAACTCTCAAGCCCCGCCAGCAGCCGTAAGGCAGCTAAGTACATAGGCAGAATAACATGACCGACAAAGACAAGGGGAGACTGGAATGGCCATTTCTGGCTTATTAGCCGTCATCAGCCAGCCATACCCAAACCCAGGCGCTGCGGCGCCCGAGCCTCGAACTCGCGACCTTGTTGGGCAGAAGTCCAACGCTCTACCCACTGCGCCACGAGCTCGTTGTCTTGCCGGTTTCGATCGGGAATATTGACATTGGTAATGGGGCGCTCACCGATCGGTTACAGGACTCACTCGTCCCGTTGTGCCTTGGGGCTAACTCTCAAGCCCCGCCAGCAGCCGTAAGGCAGCTAAGTACATAGGCAGAATAACATGACCGACAAAGACAAGGGGAGACTGGAATGGCCATTTCTGGCTTATTAGCCGTCATCAGCCAGCCATACCCAAACCCAGGCGCTGCGGCGCCCGAGCCTCGAACTCGCGACCTTGTTGGGCAGAAGTCCAACGCTCTACCCACTGCGCCACGAGCTCGTTGTCTTGCCGGTTTCGATCGGGAATATTGACATTGGTAATGGGGCGCTCACCGATCGGTTACAGGACTCACTCGTCCCGTTGTGCCTTGGGGCTAACTCTCAAGCCCCGCCAGCAGCCGTAAGGCAGCTAAGTACATAGGCAGAATAACATGACCGACAAAGACAAGGGAGACTGGAATGGCCATTTCTGGCTTATTAGCCGTCATCAGCCAGCCATACCCAAACCCAGGCGCTGCGGCGCCCGAGCCTCGAACTCGCGACCTTGTTGGGCAGAAGTCCAACGCTCTACCCACTGCGCCACGAGCTCGTTGTCTTGCCGGTTTCGATCGGGAATATTGACATTGGTAATGGGGCGCTCACCGATCGGTTACAGGACTCACTCGTCCCGTTGTGCCTTGGGGCTAACTCTCAAGCCCCGCCAGCAGCCGTAAGGCAGCTAAGTACATAGGCAGAATAACATGACCGACAAAGACAAGGGGAGACTGGAATGGCCATTTCTGGCTTATTAGCCGTCATCAGCCAGCCATACCCAAACCCAGGCGCTGCGGCGCCCGAGCCTCGAACTCGCGACCTTGTTGGGCAGAAGTCCAACGCTCTACCCACTGCGCCACGAGCTCGTTGTCTTGCCGGTTTCGATCGGGAATATTGACATTGGTAATGGGGCGCTCACCGATCGGTTACAGGACTCACTCGTCCCGTTGTGCCTTGGGGCTAACTCTCAAGCCCCGCCAGCAGCCGTAAGGCAGCTAAGTACATAGGCAGAATAACATGACCGACAAAGACAAGGGAGACTGGAATGGCCATTTCTGGCTTATTAGCCGTCATCAGCCAGCCATACCCAAACCCAGGCGCTGCGGCGCCCGAGCCTCGAACTCGCGACCTTGTTGGGCAGAAGTCCAACGCTCTACCCACTGCGCCACGAGCTCGTTGTCTTGCCGGTTTCGATCGGGAATATTGACATTGGTAATGGGGCGCTCACCGATCGGTTACAGGACTCACTCGTCCCGTTGTGCCTTGGGGCTAACTCTCAAGCCCCGCCAGCAGCCGTAAGGCAGCTAAGTACATAGGCAGAATAACATGACCGACAAAGACAAGGGGAGACTGGAATGGCCATTTCTGGCTTATTAGCCGTCATCAGCCAGCCATACCCAAACCCAGGCGCTGCGGCGCCCGAGCCTCGAACTCGCGACCTTGTTGGGCAGAAGTCCAACGCTCTACCCACTGCGCCACGAGCTCGTTGTCTTGCCGGTTTCGATCGGGAATATTGACATTGGTAATGGGGCGCTCACCGATCGGTTACAGGACTCACTCGTCCCGTTGTGCCTTGGGGCTAACTCTCAAGCCCCGCCAGCAGCCGTAAGGCAGCTAAGTACATAGGCAGAATAACATGACCGACAAAGACAAGGGGAGACTGGAATGGCCATTTCTGGCTTATTAGCCGTCATCAGCCAGCCATACCCAAACCCAGGCGCTGCGGCGCCCGAGCCTCGAACTCGCGACCTTGTTGGGCAGAAGTCCAACGCTCTACCCACTGCGCCACGAGCTCGTTGTCTTGCCGGTTTCGATCGGGAATATTGACATTGGTAATGGGGCGCTCACCGATCGGTTACAGGACTCACTCGTCCCGTTGTGCCTTGGGGCTAACTCTCAAGCCCCGCCAGCAGCCGTAAGGCAGCTAAGTACATAGGCAGAATAACATGACCGACAAAGACAAGGGAGACTGGAATGGCCATTTCTGGCTTATTAGCCGTCATCAGCCAGCCATACCCAAACCCAGGCGCTGCGGCGCCCGAGCCTCGAACTCGCGACCTTGTTGGGCAGAAGTCCAACGCTCTACCCACTGCGCCACGAGCTCGTTGTCTTGCCGGTTTCGATCGGGAATATTGACATTGGTAATGGGGCGCTCACCGATCGGTTACAGGACTCACTCGTCCCGTTGTGCCTTGGGGCTAACTCTCAAGCCCCGCCAGCAGCCGTAAGGCAGCTAAGTACATAGGCAGAATAACATGACCGACAAAGACAAGGGGAGACTGGAATGGCCATTTCTGGCTTATTAGCCGTCATCAGCCAGCCATACCCAAACCCAGGCGCTGCGGCGCCCGAGCCTCGAACTCGCGACCTTGTTGGGCAGAAGTCCAACGCTCTACCCACTGCGCCACGAGCTCGTTGTCTTGCCGGTTTCGATCGGGAATATTGACATTGGTAATGGGGCGCTCACCGATCGGTTACAGGACTCACTCGTCCCGTTGTGCCTTGGGGCTAACTCTCAAGCCCCGCCAGCAGCCGTAAGGCAGCTAAGTACATAGGCAGAATAACATGACCGACAAAGACAAGGGAGACTGGAATGGCCATTTCTGGCTTATTAGCCGTCATCAGCCAGCCATACCCAAACCCAGGCGCTGCGGCGCCCGAGCCTCGAACTCGCGACCTTGTTGGGCAGAAGTCCAACGCTCTACCCACTGCGCCACGAGCTCGTTGTCTTGCCGGTTTCGATCGGGAATATTGACATTGGTAATGGGGCGCTCACCGATCGGTTACAGGACTCACTCGTCCCGTTGTGCCTTGGGGCTAACTCTCAAGCCCCGCCAGCAGCCGTAAGGCAGCTAAGTACATAGGCAGAATAACATGACCGACAAAGACAAGGGAGACTGGAATGGCCATTTCTGGCTTATTAGCCGTCATCAGCCAGCCATACCCAAACCCAGGCGCTGCGGCGCCCGAGCCTCGAACTCGCGACCTTGTTGGGCAGAAGTCCAACGCTCTACCCACTGCGCCACGAGCTCGTTGTCTTGCCGGTTTCGATCGGGAATATTGACATTGGTAATGGGGCGCTCACCGATCGGTTACAGGACTCACTCGTCCCGTTGTGCCTTGGGGCTAACTCTCAAGCCCCGCCAGCAGCCGTAAGGCAGCTAAGTACATAGGCAGAATAACATGACCGACAAAGACAAGGGAGACTGGAATGGCCATTTCTGGCTTATTAGCCGTCATCAGCCAGCCATACCCAAACCCAGGCGCTGCGGCGCCCGAGCCTCGAACTCGCGATCTTGTTGGGCAGAAGTCCAACGCTCTACCCACTGCGCCACGAGCTCGTTGTCTTGCCGGTTTCGATCGGGAATATTGACATTGGTAATGGGGCGCTCACCGATCGGTTACAGGACTCACTCGTCCCGTTGTGCCTTGGGGCTAACTCTCAAGCCCCGCCAGCAGCCGTAAGGCAGCTAAGTACATAGGCAGAATAACATGACCGACAAAGACAAGGGAGACTGGAATGGCCATTTCTGGCTTATTAGCCGTCATCAGCCAGCCATACCCAAACCCAGGCGCTGCGGCGCCCGAGCCTCGAACTCGCGACCTTGTTGGGCAGAAGTCCAACGCTCTACCCACTGCGCCACGAGCTCGTTGTCTTGCCGGTTTCGATCGGGAATATTGACATTGGTAATGGGGCGCTCACCGATCGGTTACAGGACTCACTCGTCCCGTTGTGCCTTGGGGCTAACTCTCAAGCCCCGCCAGCAGCCGTAAGGCAGCTAAGTACATAGGCAGAATAACATGACCGACAAAGACAAGGGAGACTGGAATGGCCATTTCTGGCTTATTAGCCGTCATCAGCCAGCCATACCCAAACCCAGGCGCTGCGGCGCCCGAGCCTCGAACTCGCGACCTTGTTGGGCAGAAGTCCAACGCTCTACCCACTGCGCCACGAGCTCGTTGTCTTGCCGGTTTCGATCGGGAATATTGACATTGGTAATGGGGCGCTCACCGATCGGTTACAGGACTCACTCGTCCCGTTGTGCCTTGGGGCTAACTCTCAAGCCCCGCCAGCAGCCGTAAGGCAGCTAAGTACATAGGCAGAATAACATGACCGACAAAGACAAGGGAGACTGGAATGGCCATTTCTGGCTTATTAGCCGTCATCAGCCAGCCATACCCAAACCCAGGCGCTGCGGCGCCCGAGCCTCGAACTCGCGACCTTGTTGGGCAGAAGTCCAACGCTCTACCCACTGCGCCACGAGCTCGTTGTCTTGCCGGTTTCGATCGGGAATATTGACATTGGTAATGGGGCGCTCACCGATCGGTTACAGGACTCACTCGTCCCGTTGTGCCTTGGGGCTAACTCTCAAGCCCCGCCAGCAGCCGTAAGGCAGCTAAGTACATAGGCAGAATAACATGACCGACAAAGACAAGGGAGACTGGAATGGCCATTTCTGGCTTATTAGCCGTCATCAGCCAGCCATACCCAAACCCAGGCGCTGCGGCGCCCGAGCCTCGAACTCGCGACCTTGTTGGGCAGAAGTCCAACGCTCTACCCACTGCGCCACGAGCTCGTTGTCTTGCCGGTTTCGATCGGGAATATTGACATTGGTAATGGGGCGCTCACCGATCGGTTACAGGACTCACTCGTCCCGTTGTGCCTTGGGGCTAACTCTCAAGCCCCGCCAGCAGCCGTAAGGCAGCTAAGTACATAGGCAGAATAACATGACCGACAAAGACAAGGGGAGACTGGAATGGCCATTTCTGGCTTATTAGCCGTCATCAGCCAGCCATACCCAAACCCAGGCGCTGCGGCGCCCGAGCCTCGAACTCGCGACCTTGTTGGGCAGAAGTCCAACGCTCTACCCACTGCGCCACGAGCTCGTTGTCTTGCCGGTTTCGATCGGGAATATTGACATTGGTAATGGGGCGCTCACCGATCGGTTACAGGACTCACTCGTCCCGTTGTGCCTTGGGGCTAACTCTCAAGCCCCGCCAGCAGCCGTAAGGCAGCTAAGTACATAGGCAGAATAACATGACCGACAAAGACAAGGGGAGACTGGAATGGCCATTTCTGGCTTATTAGCCGTCATCAGCCAGCCATACCCAAACCCAGGCGCTGCGGCGCCCGAGCCTCGAACTCGCGACCTTGTTGGGCAGAAGTCCAACGCTCTACCCACTGCGCCACGAGCTCGTTGTCTTGCCGGTTTCGATCGGGAATATTGACATTGGTAATGGGGCGCTCACCGATCGGTTACAGGACTCACTCGTCCCGTTGTGCCTTGGGGCTAACTCTCAAGCCCCGCCAGCAGCCGTAAGGCAGCTAAGTACATAGGCAGAATAACATGACCGACAAAGACAAGGGGAGACTGGAATGGCCATTTCTGGCTTATTAGCCGTCATCAGCCAGCCATACCCAAACCCAGGCGCTGCGGCGCCCGAGCCTCGAACTCGCGACCTTGTTGGGCAGAAGTCCAACGCTCTACCCACTGCGCCACGAGCTCGTTGTCTTGCCGGTTTCGATCGGGAATATTGACATTGGTAATGGGGCGCTCACCGATCGGTTACAGGACTCACTCGTCCCGTTGTGCCTTGGGGCTAACTCTCAAGCCCCGCCAGCAGCCGTAAGGCAGCTAAGTACATAGGCAGAATAACATGACCGACAAAGACAAGGGGAGACTGGAATGGCCATTTCTGGCTTATTAGCCGTCATCAGCCAGCCATACCCAAACCCAGGCGCTGCGGCGCCCGAGCCTCGAACTCGCGACCTTGTTGGGCAGAAGTCCAACGCTCTACCCACTGCGCCACGAGCTCGTTGTCTTGCCGGTTTCGATCGGGAATATTGACATTGGTAATGGGGCGCTCACCGATCGGTTACAGGACTCACTCGTCCCGTTGTGCCTTGGGGCTAACTCTCAAGCCCCGCCAGCAGCCGTAAGGCAGCTAAGTACATAGGCAGAATAACATGACCGACAAAGACAAGGGAGACTGGAATGGCCATTTCTGGCTTATTAGCCGTCATCAGCCAGCCATACCCAAACCCAGGCGCTGCGGCGCCCGAGCCTCGAACTCGCGACCTTGTTGGGCAGAAGTCCAACGCTCTACCCACTGCGCCACGAGCTCGTTGTCTTGCCGGTTTCGATCGGGAATATTGACATTGGTAATGGGGCGCTCACCGATCGGTTACAGGACTCACTCGTCCCGTTGTGCCTTGGGGCTAACTCTCAAGCCCCGCCAGCAGCCGTAAGGCAGCTAAGTACATAGGCAGAATAACATGACCGACAAAGACAAGGGGAGACTGGAATGGCCATTTCTGGCTTATTAGCCGTCATCAGCCAGCCATACCCAAACCCAGGCGCTGCGGCGCCCGAGCCTCGAACTCGCGACCTTGTTGGGCAGAAGTCCAACGCTCTACCCACTGCGCCACGAGCTCGTTGTCTTGCCGGTTTCGATCGGGAATATTGACATTGGTAATGGGGCGCTCACCGATCGGTTACAGGACTCACTCGTCCCGTTGTGCCTTGGGGCTAACTCTCAAGCCCCGCCAGCAGCCGTAAGGCAGCTAAGTACATAGGCAGAATAACATGACCGACAAAGACAAGGGAGACTGGAATGGCCATTTCTGGCTTATTAGCCGTCATCAGCCAGCCATACCCAAACCCAGGCGCTGCGGCGCCCGAGCCTCGAACTCGCGACCTTGTTGGGCAGAAGTCCAACGCTCTACCCACTGCGCCACGAGCTCGTTGTCTTGCCGGTTTCGATCGGGAATATTGACATTGGTAATGGGGCGCTCACCGATCGGTTACAGGACTCACTCGTCCCGTTGTGCCTTGGGGCTAACTCTCAAGCCCCGCCAGCAGCCGTAAGGCAGCTAAGTACATAGGCAGAATAACATGACCGACAAAGACAAGGGAGACTGGAATGGCCATTTCTGGCTTATTAGCCGTCATCAGCCAGCCATACCCAAACCCAGGCGCTGCGGCGCCCGAGCCTCGAACTCGCGACCTTGTTGGGCAGAAGTCCAACGCTCTACCCACTGCGCCACGAGCTCGTTGTCTTGCCGGTTTCGATCGGGAATATTGACATTGGTAATGGGGCGCTCACCGATCGGTTACAGGACTCACTCGTCCCGTTGTGCCTTGGGGCTAACTCTCAAGCCCCGCCAGCAGCCGTAAGGCAGCTAAGTACATAGGCAGAATAACATGACCGACAAAGACAAGGGAGACTGGAATGGCCATTTCTGGCTTATTAGCCGTCATCAGCCAGCCATACCCAAACCCAGGCGCTGCGGCGCCCGAGCCTCGAACTCGCGACCTTGTTGGGCAGAAGTCCAACGCTCTACCCACTGCGCCACGAGCTCGTTGTCTTGCCGGTTTCGATCGGGAATATTGACATTGGTAATGGGGCGCTCACCGATCGGTTACAGGACTCACTCGTCCCGTTGTGCCTTGGGGCTAACTCTCAAGCCCCGCCAGCAGCCGTAAGGCAGCTAAGTACATAGGCAGAATAACATGACCGACAAAGACAAGGGAGACTGGAATGGCCATTTCTGGCTTATTAGCCGTCATCAGCCAGCCATACCCAAACCCAGGCGCTGCGGCGCCCGAGCCTCGAACTCGCGACCTTGTTGGGCAGAAGTCCAACGCTCTACCCACTGCGCCACGAGCTCGTTGTCTTGCCGGTTTCGATCGGGAATATTGACATTGGTAATGGGGCGCTCACCGATCGGTTACAGGACTCACTCGTCCCGTTGTGCCTTGGGGCTAACTCTCAAGCCCCGCCAGCAGCCGTAAGGCAGCTAAGTACATAGGCAGAATAACATGACCGACAAAGACAAGGGAGACTGGAATGGCCATTTCTGGCTTATTAGCCGTCATCAGCCAGCCATACCCAAACCCAGGCGCTGCGGCGCCCGAGCCTCGAACTCGCGACCTTGTTGGGCAGAAGTCCAACGCTCTACCCACTGCGCCACGAGCTCGTTGTCTTGCCGGTTTCGATCGGGAATATTGACATTGGTAATGGGGCGCTCACCGATCGGTTACAGGACTCACTCGTCCCGTTGTGCCTTGGGGCTAACTCTCAAGCCCCGCCAGCAGCCGTAAGGCAGCTAAGTACATAGGCAGAATAACATGACCGACAAAGACAAGGGAGACTGGAATGGCCATTTCTGGCTTATTAGCCGTCATCAGCCAGCCATACCCAAACCCAGGCGCTGCGGCGCCCGAGCCTCGAACTCGCGACCTTGTTGGGCAGAAGTCCAACGCTCTACCCACTGCGCCACGAGCTCGTTGTCTTGCCGGTTTCGATCGGGAATATTGACATTGGTAATGGGGCGCTCACCGATCGGTTACAGGACTCACTCGTCCCGTTGTGCCTTGGGGCTAACTCTCAAGCCCCGCCAGCAGCCGTAAGGCAGCTAAGTACATAGGCAGAATAACATGACCGACAAAGACAAGGGGAGACTGGAATGGCCATTTCTGGCTTATTAGCCGTCATCAGCCAGCCATACCCAAACCCAGGCGCTGCGGCGCCCGAGCCTCGAACTCGCGACCTTGTTGGGCAGAAGTCCAACGCTCTACCCACTGCGCCACGAGCTCGTTGTCTTGCCGGTTTCGATCGGGAATATTGACATTGGTAATGGGGCGCTCACCGATCGGTTACAGGACTCACTCGTCCCGTTGTGCCTTGGGGCTAACTCTCAAGCCCCGCCAGCAGCCGTAAGGCAGCTAAGTACATAGGCAGAATAACATGACCGACAAAGACAAGGGAGACTGGAATGGCCATTTCTGGCTTATTAGCCGTCATCAGCCAGCCATACCCAAACCCAGGCGCTGCGGCGCCCGAGCCTCGAACTCGCGACCTTGTTGGGCAGAAGTCCAACGCTCTACCCACTGCGCCACGAGCTCGTTGTCTTGCCGGTTTCGATCGGGAATATTGACATTGGTAATGGGGCGCTCACCGATCGGTTACAGGACTCACTCGTCCCGTTGTGCCTTGGGGCTAACTCTCAAGCCCCGCCAGCAGCCGTAAGGCAGCTAAGTACATAGGCAGAATAACATGACCGACAAAGACAAGGGAGACTGGAATGGCCATTTCTGGCTTATTAGCCGTCATCAGCCAGCCATACCCAAACCCAGGCGCTGCGGCGCCCGAGCCTCGAACTCGCGACCTTGTTGGGCAGAAGTCCAACGCTCTACCCACTGCGCCACGAGCTCGTTGTCTTGCCGGTTTCGATCGGGAATATTGACATTGGTAATGGGGCGCTCACCGATCGGTTACAGGACTCACTCGTCCCGTTGTGCCTTGGGGCTAACTCTCAAGCCCCGCCAGCAGCCGTAAGGCAGCTAAGTACATAGGCAGAATAACATGACCGACAAAGACAAGGGAGACTGGAATGGCCATTTCTGGCTTATTAGCCGTCATCAGCCAGCCATACCCAAACCCAGGCGCTGCGGCGCCCGAGCCTCGAACTCGCGACCTTGTTGGGCAGAAGTCCAACGCTCTACCCACTGCGCCACGAGCTCGTTGTCTTGCCGGTTTCGATCGGGAATATTGACATTGGTAATGGGGCGCTCACCGATCGGTTACAGGACTCACTCGTCCCGTTGTGCCTTGGGGCTAACTCTCAAGCCCCGCCAGCAGCCGTAAGGCAGCTAAGTACATAGGCAGAATAACATGACCGACAAAGACAAGGGAGACTGGAATGGCCATTTCTGGCTTATTAGCCGTCATCAGCCAGCCATACCCAAACCCAGGCGCTGCGGCGCCCGAGCCTCGAACTCGCGACCTTGTTGGGCAGAAGTCCAACGCTCTACCCACTGCGCCACGAGCTCGTTGTCTTGCCGGTTTCGATCGGGAATATTGACATTGGTAATGGGGCGCTCACCGATCGGTTACAGGACTCACTCGTCCCGTTGTGCCTTGGGGCTAACTCTCAAGCCCCGCCAGCAGCCGTAAGGCAGCTTAGTACATAGGCAGAATAACATGACCGACAAAGACAAGGGAGACTGGAATGGCCATTTCTGGCTTATTAGCCGTCATCAGCCAGCCATACCCAAACCCAGGCGCTGCGGCGCCCGAGCCTCGAACTCGCGACCTTGTTGGGCAGAAGTCCAACGCTCTACCCACTGCGCCACGAGCTCGTTGTCTTGCCGGTTTCGATCGGGAATATTGACATTGGTAATGGGGCGCTCACCGATCGGTTACAGGACTCACTCGTCCCGTTGTGCCTTGGGGCTAACTCTCAAGCCCCGCCAGCAGCCGTAAGGCAGCTAAGTACATAGGCAGAATAACATGACCGACAAAGACAAGGGAGACTGGAATGGCCATTTCTGGCTTATTAGCCGTCATCAGCCAGCCATACCCAAACCCAGGCGCTGCGGCGCCCGAGCCTCGAACTCGCGACCTTGTTGGGCAGAAGTCCAACGCTCTACCATCATGCGCCACGAGCTCGTTGTCTTGCCGGTTTCGATCGGGAATATTGACATTGGTAATGGGGCGCTCACCGATCGGTTACAGGACTCACTCGTCCCGTTGTGCCTTTGGGGCTAACTCTCAAGCCCCGCCAGCAATGTGTAAGGCAGCTAAGTATATAAGCAGAATAACATGACCGACAAAGACAAGGGGAGACTGGAATGGCCATTTCTGGCTTATTAGCCGTCATCAGCCAGCCATACCCAAACCCAGGCTACTGCCGCGCCCGAGCCTCGAACTCGCGACCTTGTTGGGCAGAAGTCCAACGCTCTACCAGCATGCTCCACGAGCTCGTTGTCTTGCCGGTTTCGATCGGGAATATTGACATTGGTAATGGGGCGCTCACCGATCGGTTACAGGACTCACTCGTCCCGTTGTGCCTTGGGGCTAACTCTCAAGCCCCGCCAGCAGCCGTAAGGCAGCTAAGTACATAGGCAGAATAACATGACCGACAAAGACAAGGGAGACTGGAATGGCCATTTCTGGCTTATTAGCCGTCATCAGCCAGCCATACCCAAACCCAGGCGCTGCGGCGCCCGAGCCTCGAACTCGCGACCTTGTTGGGCAGAAGTCCAACGCTCTACCCACTGCGCCACGAGCTCGTTGTCTTGCCGGTTTCGATCGGGAATATTGACATTGGTAATGGGGCGCTCACCGATCGGTTACAGGACTCACTCGTCCCGTTGTGCCTTGGGGCTAACTCTCAAGCCCCGCCAGCAGCCGTAAGGCAGCTAAGTACATAGGCAGAATAACATGACCGACAAAGACAAGGGAGACTGGAATGGCCATTTCTGGCTTATTAGCCGTCATCAGCCAGCCATACCCAAACCCAGGCGCTGCGGCGCCCGAGCCTCGAACTCGCGACCTTGTTGGGCAGAAGTCCAACGCTCTACCCACTGCGCCACGAGCTCGTTGTCTTGCCGGTTTCGATCGGGAATATTGACATTGGTAATGGGGCGCTCACCGATCGGTTACAGGACTCACTCGTCCCGTTGTGCCTTGGGGCTAACTCTCAAGCCCCGCCAGCAGCCGTAAGGCAGCTAAGTACATAGGCAGAATAACATGACCGACAAAGACAAGGGAGACTGGAATGGCCATTTCTGGCTTATTAGCCGTCATCAGCCAGCCATACCCAAACCCAGGCGCTGCGGCGCCCGAGCCTCGAACTCGCGACCTTGTTGGGCAGAAGTCCAACGCTCTACCCACTGCGCCACGAGCTCGTTGTCTTGCCGGTTTCGATCGGGAATATTGACATTGGTAATGGGGCGCTCACCGATCGGTTACAGGACTCACTCGTCCCGTTGTGCCTTGGGGCTAACTCTCAAGCCCCGCCAGCAGCCGTAAGGCAGCTTAGTACATAGGCAGAATAACATGACCGACAAAGACAAGGGAGACTGGAATGGCCATTTCTGGCTTATTAGCCGTCATCAGCCAGCCATACCCAAACCCAGGCGCTGCGGCGCCCGAGCCTCGAACTCGCGACCTTGTTGGGCAGAAGTCCAACGCTCTACCCACTGCGCCACGAGCTCGTTGTCTTGCCGGTTTCGATCGGGAATATTGACATTGGTAATGGGGCGCTCACCGATCGGTTACAGGACTCACTCGTCCCGTTGTGCCTTGGGGCTAACTCTCAAGCCCCGCCAGCAGCCGTAAGGCAGCTAAGTACATAGGCAGAATAACATGACCGACAAAGACAAGGGAGACTGGAATGGCCATTTCTGGCTTATTAGCCGTCATCAGCCAGCCATACCCAAACCCAGGCGCTGCGGCGCCCGAGCCTCGAACTCGCGACCTTGTTGGGCAGAAGTCCAACGCTCTACCCACTGCGCCACGAGCTCGTTGTCTTGCCGGTTTCGATCGGGAATATTGACATTGGTAATGGGGCGCTCACCGATCGGTTACAGGACTCACTCGTCCCGTTGTGCCTTGGGGCTAACTCTCAAGCCCCGCCAGCAGCCGTAAGGCAGCTAAGTACATAGGCAGAATAACATGACCGACAAAGACAAGGGAGACTGGAATGGCCATTTCTGGCTTATTAGCCGTCATCAGCCAGCCATACCCAAACCCAGGCGCTGCGGCGCCCGAGCCTCGAACTCGCGACCTTGTTGGGCAGAAGTCCAACGCTCTACCCACTGCGCCACGAGCTCGTTGTCTTGCCGGTTTCGATCGGGAATATTGACATTGGTAATGGGGCGCTCACCGATCGGTTACAGGACTCACTCGTCCCGTTGTGCCTTGGGGCTAACTCTCAAGCCCCGCCAGCAGCCGTAAAGGCAGCTAAGTACATAGGCAGAATAACATGACCGACAAAGACAAGGGAGACTGGAATGGCCATTTCTGGCTTATTAGCCGTCATCAGCCAGCCATACCCAAACCCAGGCGCTGCGGCGCCCGAGCCTCGAACTCGCGACCTTGTTGGGCAGAAGTCCAACGCTCTACCCACTGCGCCACGAGCTCGTTGTCTTGCCGGTTTCGATCGGGAATATTGACATTGGTAATGGGGCGCTCACCGATCGGTTACAGGACTCACTCGTCCCGTTGTGCCTTGGGGCTAACTCTCAAGCCCCGCCAGCAGCCGTAAGGCAGCTAAGTACATAGGCAGAATAACATGACCGACAAAGACAAGGGAGACTGGAATGGCCATTTCTGGCTTATTAGCCGTCATCAGCCAGCCATACCCAAACCCAGGCGCTGCGGCGCCCGAGCCTCGAACTCGCGACCTTGTTGGGCAGAAGTCCAACGCTCTACCCACTGCGCCACGAGCTCGTTGTCTTGCCGGTTTCGATCGGGAATATTGACATTGGTAATGGGGCGCTCACCGATCGGTTACAGGACTCACTCGTCCCGTTGTGCCTTGGGGCTAACTCTCAAGCCCCGCCAGCAGCCGTAAGGCAGCTAAGTACATAGGCAGAATAACATGACCGACAAAGACAAGGGAGACTGGAATGGCCATTTCTGGCTTATTAGCCGTCATCAGCTAGCCATACGCCAACCCAGGCGCTGCAGCGCCCGAGCTTCGAACTCGCGATATTGTTGGGCAGAATTCCAATGATTCACCCACTGCGCCACGAGCTCGCTTGTCTGCCGGTTTCGATCGGGAATATTGACATTGGTAATGGGGCGCTCACCGATCGGTTACAGGACTCACTCGTCCCATTGCGCCCTGTTAATTCTCAAGCCCCGCCAGCAGCCGTAAGGCAGCTAGTACATAGGCAGAATAACATGACCGGACAAAGACAAGGGAGACTGGAATGGCCATTTCTGGCTTATTAGCCGTCATCAGCCAGCCATACCCAAACCCAGGCACTGCGGCGCCCGAGCCTCGAACTCGCGACTTTGTTGACAGAAGAGCAATACGTAACTGAACGAAGTACGCA
>WEDG01010329.1:0-49978 GCA_017591395.1 Schistocephalus solidus | reverse complement strand
GAGTTTGAATACCAGTACTCCATCAGTGGTCACCAACTCCAGGAGGTAAATATTCTAAAGGACTTGGGTATATGGATAACACCAACTCTCAAACCATCGTCGCACTGTGCGAATATCGCAAAGAAAGCAATGTGTATCTTAGGCGCAATCAGGAGGTCCTTCGTTAATTTTGACGAAGAGCTTTTTGGGCGCGTTTATGGAACATTTATCCGGCCGGTGTTGGAATATTGCGTTCAGGCGTGGCGCCCTTGGACGAAACATGACTACGCTCTGCTGGAGAAAGTTCAACGGAGGGCAACGAAACTAGTCAGCGGATTGGAATGCCTACCCTATGAGGGGCCGCCTAGAAAAGACTTAAAATTTTTCCTCTCTCTTATAGGCAATACAGAGGGGATATGATCTTAGTCTTCAAACTGGTCAGAGGAGTTGATTGTGCTCTTCAGATGGCCAACTTTTTTGAATGGCAAACATGACAAGTCTCCGAGGTCACCAATACAAACTGAAAAGAAATCACGCCAAACTTGAAGTACGGGCCAACTTCTTTTTCCCAACGGGTGATTGACGAATGGAACAAGCTGCCAGCCTCAGTTGTGCAGGCTGAAAGCGTTGAAATGTTTAAAAGAAGACTTGATGCATTTTTACTTGATGAACATATATTTAGTCGACAGCAATGATTGATATACTAAAACGACTATCGCCATGTAACATTTGCTTGTTTTGCTAGCGTCTATCTGTAAATAGGGTTTTCAAAGGCTCTGCCTATCTCCCTTATATATACTGAATTATACTGAATTATATGTATATATTTCTTTATTTAAGGAACCACCACCGGATAACAGCAGCCATGTGGATAACCAATGACAAATTTATCCTGCGCATGTACAGTGTTATTTAACTATTTTTACAATAAAATTCTTTGCAAATTTCATCTTCACATGTCATATTTCATGAGTGAGTGGGAACATCGCATAAATGGCTTGAATGGATCCAAACATAAGCCATATTAATTGTATAAAATTGGGCGGTTAATAGAACAATAATAAGGGGTATATCAGTAGTGGCCGATTAGGATGGGGAAGGCTATGTGCGGTAGGTGTTCGATATAAAGGAAAAGGGGCTGCTAATACGAGAAAATTGTGGGGTTCCGCTGGGCAAATTTTTCTAGCGAGGGGGCCATAGGGGGCCAGGCGGGGCTGGTGCTCGTAGGGTTGGAATGTCAAAAGGTCATATTAAATCCTATCTTTTGGAGTTTTCCAAATACCATCAGGGACTACCTGGACTACCACACGAAAGTGATCTCTCAAGGAAAAAGCCTGTGTCTGCATCCTGCCGTTTGTTATCAATGGTATTTTGAATCATAGTCATTGTTTCTGCTTAATTGATGTACTCAAATTGTTCTCCAACAGTAAGCCTTGTAGTTAATATTCAAACATTTTTGGAGCCCTCAAACACTTATATCAATTTGAATATGGTTAAGTGTTACGGAAGAAACGAATTCGGGGTGGTTTTTTAAAAAGAAAGCAGGTTAACACACTGACCAGGTCACCGAAGCCTGTTCTATGGAATAATGAATTGTTTACCGAATGATGCCGCCAGCGTTATGAACTGCGAACAGTCAGTCTCTTAATTTCTGTGTCAGTTTTTGTTTATAATTTCTGAGTTTACAGGTTGCATCCTTACTTATGCTGAAAACGTAAGAAAAGGCATTAAAATAGTAGGGCGATGAGATTGTTAAATTTTTCTTCACTGACTTCAACATATTTAAAGAAACAAATGATACTGCTATTAATGCGGATGAACCAGCCAATTACGCTCTCCCGCTTACTGTTTCTATTGTGTGTATCAACGCAGCCAGCTTTGACTTTTACCACGCGTGTTCATGACGGAGAAGGCTCAATTAGCAGTTCAGGACGTGAGCAAATTGGTATGTACCGGATTTTTCGCATTATCACTTTTAAAAGGATATCACCAAGTTGTCACCGCTGACACCCGAAGTTATCAGTCGTCAGGCTACCATAAACATTGGCACGATCGGCCATGTAGCCCACGGTAAAACGACTGTTGTGCGCGCTATCTCAACTGTACATACAATTCGTCACAAAAACGAGTTGATAAGAAATATTACTATAAAACTTGGATATGCAAATGCGAAAATCTACAAATGTGACAATCCCGACTGTCCCCCTCCCGGCTGCTATCGATCATTTGGTAGCGCTAATCCTGACGTTGTGAACTGTGAACGTGATGGTTGTGGAGGAAAATTACGGCTAGTTCGGTAAGACTTTTTTAAGTTTTCCTACTTTGTGTGGGTGGCCGCAGTCGCCACTCTTTTCAAATTGACCGGTCTGTATGAGATGGCCAGATTCCATCATGTATATTTATTTAGATACACCCAAGCCATATGCTTATTCGCTCCCAGTTATATATGAGTTTCTCGAGAACCCTAACTCGGGATTTTACCTTGCAAGACTCCTATGCGGTTTTGGAAAGTGGCTGAAATCAATCAATCATTTAGGGTCAATATCGAATCTTAAAAACCTTGCGAGTCTATAATGCTTCTCTACTAACTTTCTTTTATTACATAGGCAGCATTTCTTTGTGATGTCATGATGTGGCTGGTGGATGAGGTTAACCACACATCTGCTTTAATAATTTTCTGTCCTTCATTATTCGCCCTGTAGAGGTTTTTTTGACATCTAATAGAGCCATTCATGCCAGTTTGACACCAGTTGAGGGTTTTGAAATTCAATCTTTGGAAAGCACCTCAGTGTTTTGTAGATCAGATTCTCAATGACTCTTTCCAATAACCATAAAAATTATAGGAAACTGGTCGTAATCAAATTGCAGGTTTGAGTCATCCATGGATGCAAATGGGCCTACTCCCTCAAGGCCTTCGCTCTTTTTCTGGAACTGGCGGCCCGCCTTGTCTGGGCATGAATTACTTCAGTCTAACTTTGAATCGTATATAATTGTGCCTTACTGGTTAGTCTTACTCTGTTCTTCCTGTGTTAAAAAGCTTGAATCAACCGAATTAGGTCAGATACTTTGTCGTCGTACAGCATGAGTGACCGAATGCAAAGTATAAACCACAAAACAAATACATGCTGTTAGCAATGGTAATGTGCCTTTAGGTTTTCCTTGGCGACCGTTAATACCGTTAACGATGTTAAAATAAGCTCGAAATATCAATTTTAATCATATTCGTATAGTTGGATGGTATTTCTCGTTTATTGTTTTCTCGTCCATATGCGACTGACTGCGATGACTGTAGGGTAGTTTTAGAATAGAACGCTTATATTCCGTTCCTCGCGCAGGAGACATCGATGAATGATACCCTTGTGCCTCTGACTACTTTTCATTAACATTTGTTGACGATCGGATCCCAAGCGATCCATTTGCATAATGGCTCCGCAAACGGTCAGTCGAGAACTGTGCTCGGTGTTAGTTTCTATGACGTCAGTCTGCTTCTTTAGAGGCCAGCTGGATATCCTTGACGACCTCAATGCGTCTGTGCTGCGACTTAAATTCGTAAGGACCATTTTCATCCTTATCGTCGATATACAGACTAAAGCACTTCAGAGAGACATTAACTATAGACCTTAGTGGCATTTTCAAGAGACTTACCTCACAATATTTCTTTCACATCGACTTCTCGCTTTTTAACTTCGGTGTTAGCACAGGTTCGCTTCAATATGTGAGTGCGTTCTCTCTTCTCCAAATGATTGTCAGCAGGTCGCATACTCAATCGGCTAATACTGTCGAATAGCACTCACACATTTCTGCAGGAAGGCGGTCCTTACAACATGGTTTATCGTTTCAATCGTGATAGCACTTAAATGATGTTTTTTGCAGATAGTTGTCTGAAATTGTAATTTTATTAGAATATCTGTACCTTGGCGAGTTGTACGACAGCTAAGAGTGTAAGTTTCTTGAGTTCGAAGGCTGAGCAGATGTTCCTTCCACCTGAGTGTAGTGTTTGACAATGAAACTATTACAATATCTTGGTTGACCCTGACAGCTGATGCCGACCTATCAAACGTATGTTCGATTTTACAACCCTTTGGGGTTCAGATATCTACAAAATTAAGTGATCAATGCACCATTAGACATTTGAATCGTTCCACGGGAGGTCCGATTTCTGCGACGATGCCGACTATGATTTTAGTCTTTGTGTGAGGTACACTGGAGACGGGTTTTCAGTTCAAACTAGTTGCCCTCAATCAAAGACGCGTCAGAGGTAGCCACCTGCCTCACTGCGGTTTAGTGGTCATTTGCTGTGACAATAAAACTAGGTGAGGTGGTTAACTTCTCCCTACAGTCAGCATCATACTTCCTTGCAAGTCCTGCCTTTTTAGAAAACATAACCTAAGCCGTGACAGACAGACAGCCAACCTGACTGTCTGTCAGTACAAGGCCGGAGTCTTGTATTGACTGTTTCACCGGAGCCGGACGCGTATGTAGTCAATTAGGCTTTGATTATTACCAGGCAGAAATAAGTCCGGACCATGGTGTGGAGCGCAGCACAAGTGACAGGTCGTTTACCACTCATGCGATGGCTTCCGTCCGCGTGCAGGCTCAATTTCTAAGTGCACCACAATTTCTCACCCGGTAATTATTATCTTCTAGGCCGGAAGCGCCACGCGTTGGTTCACGTCTGAAGTTTGTTGTTGATGCTCTCGTTGACTTTCATCTGCGTCCATCGTCAGGCCGTAGTCTTTAACAAGTGACGTTGAAAACTGAAATACCTGAGCGCACAAGTACAATCCATCATAACTTTAGCCTGATCTCTCTGATTGCCACGCTATGCCAACTGGAGTTCTCAGTGGCTGCTAGTGATAGAAACGCTCAACGGCATGTGGGACTTAATGTTGGGCGAATCATCATCTGACCGCATTTCATAGAGGCCCGCAACGCTCACATTGTACTTTCCTGATGACCGCGTGTCTATACACCTCGTCGGTTCCAGCAGGGATCTGGAATTACCTGCATTAGGTCGTCGCAATGCTCTTTGTGTTCTAGGTTGGATAGGACATGATGTAGGCTTGTTAAACTGACATCTACCATATCAGCCTTGCCAGTCTAACTGAATTATTGCTGGAAAATGTTATAATTTGGAGAAAAGGAGAAACTGTCTGAAGAGTTGGCAAACCGATGGATTTCCAGACGTTTTTCGTTAAATACGGGTTACTTTTCGGGTGTTTTAGGAGACTGATTTGGGGAGGACTTTAAAAACCTCTTCATTGTCGTTGTGAAGTCTCATGCTATCCCATTCTTGTTCTATTTACCTCTCAATTTATCGTCTCTGTGACGTTTTAAAAGGGCATACTCTGTAGCTTACCACAGGTATGTTACTGCCATTTAATTTAATTTAAATGACCTTTAAGTTACTTTATAGTTGAACCAGGACTTTCTGAGAAAAAAAATAAATATGCTGGGATGCTCTGATCCCACCTTTTGACTTTCATGGTTTCTTGGACTCAAAACTTTTCAACCGTTCTCCATTTGTTTTTTTATGTATCACTTTGGATCTTCGTTTCCCGTCGCTGTCTCTTCAACTTCTCGAAATTAATATCCGCAACCTAAGCTAGCTTTCGTCTGTGGTAAGGTCTTCCCTCCATAACAGTACGCTAGGTCCATGACTGTTTTACCACTCCTGTATCGTCCCAGCCTTATTGGTCGTGTTTTATTTAGGAGCCTTTATCTTCTTTCCAACGCGTTGGACTGGTACCTTTTAGGTTAGTGACGGAACACGAGCTGAAGTAAATATTCTAATTATTATGACTTTGTCAAACATTTGACCAGTTATAAGTGAAATAACTGCCCGTGTTGTTACTTATTTCGTTCCACATATGCACCATTATATGCGCCTGTTTTTGGTTCCGACAAGTCATGTGTCCTTCGTCGACTGCCCTGGCCACGACATTCTTATGGCGACAATGCTCAACGGTGCAGCGGTCATGGATGCTGCTCTTCTTCTGATTGCCAGCAATGAGCCTTGCCCACAGCCCCAGACAAGCGAACACCTCGCGGCAGTCGAGATTATGCGTTTAAACACCATTATAATCTTGCAAAATAAGATCGACCTCATAAAGGAGGCCACTGCACACGACCAGTATGAACAGGTAGGAATGACTATTTACATTGGCTATGTAGTCGGGAGTGGGATATTTTCCTGTTCATAACTTTATACAACCATGTCTGTTACTTCAGATTGTGAACTTCACTAAGGGCAGCGTTGCTGAGAACGCGCCTATCATCCCCATTTCGGCCCAGCTGAAGTATAACATCGATGTTGTCTGTGACTACATCGTCAATAGCATTCCAGTACCAGTACGTGACTTCACCTCGGATCCCCGTCTTATTGGTATGTTCTCGGATCCGTTTTACCTCGTCCTCTCTTAAAATTTTTTCAAAGATCTCATTAATGCGCCTCGTTTTAGCCTTAGCCCCCAAGCTTAGAATCACAAACTTTCGACCGTTTCCATACTCACTATTGCTATTTAGTAAATTTCAAGTACTAAGCTAGGTAGAATCTGTAAGAAACTGCGTTGTATCAGTTGTAGGTTGAAGCATAAGTCAACTTACAGGTTTTAGGAGTCCGAGTGTGTCTGTCATTTTTGACGATTGCCACTTTCCTTTTTGTTAGCAATGATGACGAACACCAAGTTCCCCGTTGCCTTTTAATTTAAGGGGACATTAGCAGGACATCGCTGTTGTGCTTTTCCTAAAATCATCTCGGTTTTGTCTGAGCGCTAGCCTCGATACGGGTCAATTTTAGCAATCTGTTCATTGGAGCAGTAAAAAAATGAATGGACCTGTTACTCTATAAGTCGCCCAACTCGGAACTGCGAACGTTGCCTGGGAGGCGTTCATCTATTTCTGTCAAACATGTGCGTATTGCTGGCTGACGACGGCTACTAAAGGAGAAATAGACATTCTAGTTCTCGTCGATATTCCTGCTCCACACACACACACGTATAGTGAAAATAGCTACTAGCCCTGTCGGCTGGATTCCTCTTTGTCCACAACCAGATATTTGGTGGTCCAATAATCACATTGCGGTGCGCTTCTAACCAGCGTGCATCCTGTGTCTTTTTTTGCTACTCGCCTTTGCACCATTTTCCTCTTGCCCTATAATACTCTCATTGTTTGCAGTCATCCGATCGTTCGATGTAAACAAACCCGGCTGTGAAGTCGATGCCCTACGCGGAGGTGTTGCTGGTGGTAGTGTACTTCGCGGTGTTTTGAAGGTATGTTCCGCACATCCCCTACCCTTCCTCTGCTTTTAATTGAGCCGCTCGAACATTATCCTTTTATAAATATTCAGGAGGTCGATGCTTTGTGAAATATCACTCAGAACTTCCCTGTTTAATAAGGTGGGATAAAAAGCTACCGCAGTGATTTTTGAACGTCCAATAAGGCAGTGTACCTATCACCTGTTAGGCCTGTATCTGTATGCATAATGATGGTTCCAGAAGAAGTCTAAAGATGTTAATAATCCGTCATCCAAAGCAATGGAAACAGGGGGATTATATGAGTGTTGACAGTAGAGTATATCGGACTTGACGATGTTTTAGTAAGAAAGACTACCTAATTGCCCCTTCTTGTTTGTGCTCTCCTATTCCGTCCGAATAACCGCATACTAGGCTCCTATGCTTACGTAAGAGTGCGATTCGCGTTGAGTACTTGAATTATGTATGACTAACACCTCTCTCCAGCTTTAGGAAATTTTATCTGAATCTTTTTCCCATACTTTCCGATTTTTAAATACGCAGTGTTTTGCCATCAATCAAACCGATAGACTTGTAAGTCTCAGTCGAAGCGAGTTTGCTTCCGGCGCAAGTCAGCGTTAAAAACAGGCGTTACCATCTACTTTGTGATTATCGCTCCTCTTGGTATGGGGTCCCCTCCCCTATGTGTTAATTGTATTGCTTAGCCGAACCTGTCGGGTGTCCCCACTGCATACGCGCTACAGAGCTACACTCCTATCAATGCATTACGGTAGAATTTGAAGGTACTCGGTCTTGTTTATACAGCAAGCGCATGTGTGTTCAGTGCTGCGGTGTGTATATGTGCAACGGCCACCATGCAGCGCGTCCGAGTATATCCACCTTCGTGCCATCGCTATCCCAACTGTGTCCTTCCTACGGGATTGTGGACGCGCGCGTGCATACCCTCATCTCAGGCTAACCGAGCTAACTTCGGATCGGCTTGTTGTCTTTTTTTCCTTTAGATTGGTCAGGAGATCGAAATCCGTCCCGGTCTTGTGTCTAAGGACGAGGGAGGTCGGGTAACTTGTCGACCCATCCGCTCCTGCATCCTTTCGCTTTTTGCTGAACAGAATGATCTCGCGTACGCCGTGCCCGGCGGCCTGATTGGTGTGGGTACAAAAGTCGATCCTCAGCTTTTCCGGGCTGATCGTTTGGTGGGGCACGTTATCGGGGCTGTTGGTACTCTGCCGGACATCTACGTGGAGTTGGAGATCTCTTTCTTCCTGCTACGCCGACTCTTAGGTGTCCGAACCGAGGGTGACCGCAAGGGAGCTAAGGTTTGTCTTCTTACCTTTCAAATGCATTAAGTACCTATGTAGATGATGCCTCAGTTTCTGACACCGTATTACGCCATCACTTAATTGTCTTTTGAGACCGAATTCAGTACTTATGATGTTTTATAGCTTGTTATTCTTTGACTTCGTTGGCTACTGTTATAAAGTGAGGATACTAACCGTTTACTCGTCATCGCTGACAGTTTTGCTGCCTTTTGGTGCTTTAGGTGCAAAAGTTGGCGAAACACGAAGTGCTCATGGTGAACATCGGGTCTCTGTCCAGCGGTGGTCATGTGGTCGCTGTAAAGGGCGATTTAGCTAAAATTGCTCTCAACAGTCCTGTCTGCACTGAGGTTGGCGAGAAGCTGGCCCTTAGTCGACGTGTTGAACGCCACTGGCGGTACGTTTGTTCCTGCGTCTGATCCTCTCACAAGTTCAGTCAGCTAAGAACTTAACAACAATACTCCGACCACTAGTCATCGCCAACTACTCTTAGTATCATGCTTTCCTCCAGGTTGCTCTTGTTTTCTCTTGTCCAGGGAGTCTAGCTGTATCCGCGGATTCCTAATTGTGTTTTCCGTTGCACTAACACGCATCCGAGGTCTTGCTAAAGGATGGAAAAAATCTCTTTTGTTTAAATTATGCATAGCCATGTAAAGTGTGTTAATGAGAATGCATTGAAATTTTGTATAGGCTTTGGGCCTCTGTTCCACAGTGTAACCGTTTCTTCCATTTCAGTCAATTCCTTGTTAGTCAGGCCTCCCACACAGTAATTTAGTTTATGGTAATGTAGGCTCAGAACCCTCGGAGAGCGACACAATATCATTTCCTTCTTCAGAGGCTACAACGCAACAGTAGCCAGGAATCCCCACGAAGGTGCCAGTGACCGTTGTTTTACGCGGGTGGTACACTGCCTACTCTGTAAATCTACCTGCCCTCAGGTGAAGTTTTATCTAAGACCAGTACCTAACTAATCTGAGCCTTAATTCCCTACCCCTCTCCGATTTGTTGCAATGTCGAACCGGCCCGCTTTTCATGATCATGCTTGTATGTATGCATTGGTGTACTGGCCTGGTCAAGGCACGACGGGCGTTATTGGGGATACGTACCCATAACGAATGCCACACAGAAGAGCGGGGATGTGTTGGCACGCCTGGGCGCAGGCCCACGTCGCGTCAGCCACCTGTGACCGATCCCGCCTCCAGATCTCTTGAATTTGTCTTGACACCGGACCCAGGAGAGGAAGAGGAAAGAGACTGCGTTAGATGCTGCGCAAGTCGGCTATCACTTTATACTAAATCACGCCCAAGTCACCGTCCCTGTGCCCAACCTACACGGTAGGCATCGTCGGTAACAACGGTCGAACTGTCACTGACTTGCTGCTTTTCGTCTACGGAGACGCTTCATCTTTCAAACGAAGCACAACTGTCTCGTTTGAGCTGTCCTCGTCTCCAACACTGATAAGCAAGAAGCCTGGGGGTCGGAACGGGTGAGCCGCTCGTTGACCGATTTGGTAAAGTTTGCTACAGCAGCTTCTTGCATAATCGTCTGTCCGTTGCAACCGTCATCCAACCTCTTTGAAGCATCCTTTATCTCATACGCTTAAAAGGCGGGCGTCGATGTAGGCGTTTGACGTCCGATGCATACCAGTAAGACATAAATTACCGAAGGATTTGTGTGCGCTCTTTTTTTAAACTTCTTACGAAATATTCTAGAATTGCATAATTTACGCGCAGTTTTCCCCGGTATTTCTTTTAAAGATGCCAGCAATAAGTTTTTTTCATATGAGGATCGCCATTTAATCTACTGGGCGAGGAAGCTTTTGAAATGATTGTCGAATTTCCCCGAACATGGGGGCTCCTTCGAATACTTCCGAAGACTTTATGCGTATTTTACCATAAAATCTTGCCAAACTTCGTCCTTCACTATGCACAATGAGGCTCAACATCAAACCAATGTGGCTCAAATTTTGCGCTTTCTAATAAATGAATTAAAGGTTTTGAACCACCGATGGCATCATAAACTGATCTTTTATAATACTACACGTACACACGCTCTACAGTAGGTTATACGCGATAGGCCGTGCAGGCTTTAACCCATCAACGCTACATCTTTTCTTTCCTGATGGACTCTGTTCGTTGGCCTAAACCCCGCTTCTCGCCGCGTGATCTTGAAAACTGTCAGCGGCAATGTATTGAACGCTGACCCCAGTCCATCGCGCGCCCTTCGAATACCGTTTAGAGACGGGATCCATTGACGTGCGGTAATAGTGTTTATAAGGGGAAATACTGCCGAAGATCGTCATTTCTTGCACGTGTACCTAATTATGCTGCAGAGATGTTGCCGCAAACGATCCCTATGCAGGCTACGTCAACCGGGCCATCTTCCATACTCACGTTCGGAAACCATCTTGAACTTATTCTGACTCAAAGTTTCACTTCTCTATTTCAGTAGTTATACCGTATCCCAAATTTGCCTTTGACAGTAGTTATCGCAGCCTGTGAAGCGTACGCACCAAGACAATCCCTCAAGCATTGTGAGATAAACGACCCTTTGTACTCTCATCTCTTCAGATCTCTAGGTATGGTAACGTTTTCATTAACTATACACTGTTTACTAATAAATGAACCCTCTCATCTGCGAGCCGTACCAAATCCGTAAAAATCACTTGATTGTCGTAATTTTTAACGCGCTTTGATTGAGAATATTCTGCATAAAGCTATTTTAAAATTAAGAGAATAAGTTAATTCATTTAATAATGCCGGATAGACTTCACCATTATGCAGAATTACATTTCACCTCGTCTTCAAGATGTCGATGAGACATGAGACTTGTCCTATCTTGATCACATTCAAAAGGACGAGTCTGAGTTAGGAAGATTGTATAGGTCCCACGTTCACCCATTAAGGGTAGTTACAAATGTGCATTAATGGATTAAGGTCGGGTGAATCAGCTGATCTTGGAGGGTATCTGCTGTTATGAGAGCTTTAGCCATCCTAGACGGTATAGCTGGTAGTTTATGAACCTGGAAAATCAGTCATGGCAAGCTTATAAGTACTCGGAGTATATGTAGTCGTAGTGCCAGTGTTTAAGGGAAGCCATTGACGTTCTCATCAAAGAAAACGAAAGTGCTGTTTCCAGACTTGAATAGAACCTCCATCTCCTTGCATAGTGAAGGTACTCGTTCTGTCACATACATGTTAGTATTTTGATTAATAAATCTGGACTCGTCCGTCAATTCCTCTTAATAGAAACAGCGAGTTTATCGTTCCAAATAATTTAATTCCATGACACTACGACGACGACAATTCGACCGTCGATTTCGACGATGTCCATTGCATGCTCCACGGAAGGGTGGTGCAGGGACGGTGACTTGCGCGTGATTTAGTTTAAAGTGATAGTAGACTTGTGCTGCATCTACCGCACTATCTCCTCCTCCCCCACCTGAGCCCGGTGTCAAGACAGAGTCAAGAAGACCGGATATGGGAGAGGGCGAAGGTGGCTGGCGCGGCCGGAGCCGCCCCTGGGCGTACCACCACACCTGGCTCGGATCCCATAAAGGCCACATTAAGAAGGAGCCATTGCAGCCTGACTCTCAGTCCGCCAGTCAGCCACTACACACAAAACACACATTGGGCTGACCAAGCGGTCCGGGTTATCCCGTCAGTTGGCAACTTTCCAAGCCACGGCTTTTAGCGCACCGTGATAGTTTCAAGCGCGTCAGATCGTTTATAGTGAAGAAAATGCGCTGAGCTGTTGACCTCACTCTCTCCTCCACCCCCACAATCAGACCACCATACGAGCCAGTCAGTTGTCTGATGTGGGACCATGACACTAAACGTCGTGTACACTGTCACGTAGTTAAATTCTAACAGCTGCCTTCATGGCTTCCACTTGAACGGTGTACTTTAAGCGGCCCTCCTGCCTTTAAACTCTGTGTTCAAAACTCTTCTTCTAGTACGTTTAGACGTTTGAAGAGCATATTCCGTTACAAAACCGAACAGGATACAAACTAGTCACAACACACGCAACTCAATACCTTCTCGTAATCTCACTGTTGTTATCATTGACGATCGCTACTCCCACCTCGCTTATGCTCTCTAATTGTTTCCTATCCTTTCAGTCATCATGTAGCAATCGTTCGGGGTTCGTCCAAATAGTTGGCCACCCGGAGATTTGATTTACTTGCCTCGCATTCCGATCCCTTGTCACGCCTTCCCCTGCCGGAGGCTAAAATATTTGTGCTGCGGAGCAAAGCTTCAGTCCTTTAGCTTAATCATCACAAATGCAGCGTATTCCCGCTCATAATGTGCAGTTCATACATGGTCTTAGAGTTCACCGACTGATCCAGACAGACAACTGTGTATCTGTTTTGGAATGGTTGCCTTGGTTACTTTTCAAATCTGATTAGAGCATTTTATTTAGTTATATTGTCGTAAACTTGTTACTTTTAAAAATTAGTAGAATGTTTTACGTGTATACATGGCGGCTTCTTCTGCAAGTGTTCTCAATTTTACAAACAATTCTTGGTAAACTTTGCCAGCCTTAAGGAATAAGCTCGTGAAATATTTAATATACTAGGACTGTGCCCCCTAAACGGGCCACGTGGTAGATGCACTGGACCAACACGGGGGGCCACATCAGGGCACGGCAGGCGTTATTCGGGTTGCGATCCCATAACAAATGCTGAACATGGAGGGTGTGGTGGCACGCCCAGGGGCGGCTCCGGCCACTCCAGCCACCTGCACCCTCTCCCGCCTCCGGTCTTCTTGACTCTGTCATGACACTGGGCCCAGGTGGGGGATGAAGAGAGAGTGCGGTGTCTGTAGCGCAAGGCTACTATCACTTAAAACTGATCCACGCGCAAGTTACCGTCCCTGCACCAACCTTCTGTGGAGCATACGGGGGACTACGACGGTCGAACTGTCGTCGTGTCGTTTGCTGGGACTACTTTAAGTAAATAATATGCCAGTAGTGTACTGAAGAGTAACCGGAAATAGGCGACAGTTTGACCACCGCAATCGATGTCTACTGCTGCTCCGGAAGCTGGACGCAAGGGCGCCTTGCGCGTCAGTTGGTTTATAGTGTGATAGACTTCCTTTTCCTTCCTTTCCCAGCGTCTAGATAAAGTCGAGGTCATCGTAGGTGGTTGCGGGTGCAGCTGCCGATAAAGCTAAGCAACTCGTCTACACGTATTACATGCAATCTGGTCCCCACTCCAGATGCCCAGACTAAAATAAGGGCGGTGGGGATCTCGCCTAAGTGTAAATGCCATAATGGTCAGATTAGAAAGGAGCCATTGCAGCCCGATGCTCAGCCTCAGTGAAGGCTGAGTTATCTGGTCAGTTGAATACCTTCCAAGGCTTGTGGTAATTTAAAGCTTGTCAGTTTTATTATTAGGGAGGAATGTGCTGATGTGCCGTGAGGGCGGATTCCTCAGTGTCGGCCATACTCTTCCCTCCCACACATCAGTCAACCTGATAATGAGATTGGGTGCGGTGGCTGACAAGCCTGAACAACCGAGCTACATGTGCCACACACAAACCGATCCCAAATTCGTGTGCCAGGCTGCACTAGATGACATACTTCGTGCTTACGTCTGTTTGGAGTGTTCACGAATGTCAGGCGAGTTTCATTCACGCAGATCCCTGTATCGTCGTACTCCTCGGCTATTTCTCATCGTTTCCATGTGGATGGTCACTCCACAGTTTGTGCAACCTGAGACGGAAAAACCCATGCTCAATTGCATATTCGCTTCCGTTGGGACGTGGGGCGCTGAATAATCCGCGAATAGGAGATCGTAAACAGTAGTAGTGGAGACTCGCCTGAATGTCTGCATGCTTCGGATGTTGAACAGCTCTCTGTCAGTTCGGTGGGCAGTTTTTATTCCTGGTTAAACCTCTTTATTAGCGTCATCCGCATAGCAGAAACTGGAGACTGAATTGTGTGGAAGTGCGTGAGGAGCTCTGTTTCTTTCCCACTTTTTACTGCAAATGCTTCCGAGACTATCCCGCTCTTTGTGACGCAAGCCAATTGATCTATCATGAAGGTGTTGTGCCATCTATTTAAAGCGTTCCGGACCTCAAAATGTTGGCATACTTTTCCGTAGGAGATCGAAGGCTTATCGGATCTACGAACGTAGTGTAGAGTCTGATCCTCATTCATCGGCATTTTTCTTCTAGGTGTTGGGCAATCAAGGGCATGAGGAGGATTTGATGTCCTTTGAAGTCAAAAACTTTCTTTCGATGAGCACTCCGCGCTCCGAGTGAAGGTTCGGGTTATTGAGTAGAACGCAGACGAAGATTTGCCCACGATATTGAGTAGGGAGATGCCGGTATCTCTTGTGTTGGTGTCTGCGTTGATTTTGACTTTAAGGAGTCTCTTGACCGCTTCTTTGGCTATTGTGGATGCTTGTTTGCGGACGCCTCTGGAGTGTTCAGCCCAGCGCCGCAGAATTTGCATTTTTCCATCAGGAGGGTTGTTTCGTAGGAACTATGTGATGGCGCAGTCCCCTTGACGTGGGGACCGCAGATTGCGTTGATGGTCGTGAAGACGTTCTTCGCAGGCATTAAAATACTCACATTTAAATGGGGAAATTTAGCACGTTTGAATTCTGCCATGGCGTTGATAAAATTGTGAACAGCTTCCTGAAGTCCATAAAATTTACCAGGTTTTAGCATTAATGCTTCGTGTAAATGCTTATTTATGTACAATTAAACATAATTGTACTATTGTTTATTTGAGTAGCAATGTGTTTGTAATTTAATTTTTGTTTCAAGCGCATTCTGCAAAACGAACAGCCCGTAACGAATTGTATTTTCCGCCTTTAGATCATGACACCTTGCCACCTTCGATATTTTCTCTAATCGCGTGCTCTACCTACCTAATATTAGATAATTTACCCCGAAATTTTGAAATATTTTTGATTCGAAAAAATGGCTTAATTAGGGTTGAATATTGATTATTTTGCATTCTGACCTCCTGAGAAATACATACTCTGTAAAATTGGCTAGTTAATTAATATGCATTTGTCACATTGATTTTCGATGCCTTTAAAAAGTCAAATATATTTAATCGAAAACATGCACAATAATAGTCTTTCTTATACTCCTTTGGAAGAAAATTACGGCTTCTTTAAATTGTATATTTGAAGAAAGGATATCTTTCGGTTTTAAAAGTGTTTCTAATTATGGGATTTTTGAAACCGTGAAGTGGTCATTCATAATGCATCGTATCCATAAATTTATTACTGTTGCCTATAAAGCATACAATATAATCAACGTCTATGGCAAAATTTTATGAGAATTATGTAGACTCTTCCTCGTAGCGTGCAAAAATGTGTGATTTGTTTTAGAATATATGCATTATGTAGTTTAGGAACCTTGCCGGCAGGGTTCAATATTATTCGGCAACTTTTGAAAGTTTTACAACCGAAGGATACCCTTTCTTCAAGCATAAAATTTAATTTTGCACCAAATGAGTACAATAATATTTTTGCGCATGTTTTCTTTATAATATATTTGACTTTTTTAAGGCATCGAAAATCAATATGTTACTGATGCAAAATGCCGAAATTTACGAAAGCTTGATAATTACTCGCAAACCAGCATCAACGCATGTACCAAAACTTTGTAATATTAGTGAATAACCTCAAGAGAACTTAAAACTTAAAGTAAATGTGAAAATTAATATTATTTTGTTGAGAAATACTTACTTTTTTTAAAAAGTGTCAAGTTCTGAAAACGGGAAAAATCCCTTTAAATTTGACGAAAAAATTCAAATACAATTGTCAGGTGAGAGCCATTCTGTGGATATTAAGAGAAATATTCTTTCGTCAACTTTCTTTATCGATATTTCTGGTGTTTGATTGCAATTATTTTGAGATCGTCCTTGAAATGCCGGTGAATATTTCACAATTTTCACTGTTTTCAATCTATTGACAATAAAGTTAGATCCTGTGCTATGGGTTTATTGCAACCTTCAAAATTAGATAGTTCTTAAAAGCATTTACCGAAATAATTAGCTTTTAGATATGATTTTTAGTGGAAATGGCCGTTCGCGTCATATTTTCATTTGCACCCAAACACGAAAGCTCATTGCTGAGAAAAATGAACGACCACAACTAAAAAACGACCATTAGTATGCTTAAGATCAGTTAAATGCGTGTTATAATAAGTTACCCGTTTAAAAAGTGCATTATTTAGATACTTTGCTGACGAATATATGCGAACTTTACCTTTTTCCAAGGTGAAGATGTGGGAGTTTTATCGGTTTTGTGACTTTCCTGAAAATAAACGAACTCACGTTTCGCTTTATATTGATGCGTCTTTTACCACATGTTTTTTTTTATTTTAATGCCCCGTTCTAAGACTGCAAATACACAACAGAATATCCGAATATATACTAAGATTTTGCAAAAACTGCGAATCTTCTGTCCATTGCGTTTCTAAATTCCAGATTAGCGGAAACTATATTATACAAATGTATCATATCACATACTTCGAATTTGGTGTAGGTGATTATTTAGTCCATCGCTGCATTAACTTGTACCTACTTTGTTAACGGTCTTCCTTTTCACCGTAGTAAAAAAGTACTATAAACAAGTTTATTCGTGCGTTTTATGGCAAAAACGCCAGAAATTTGCACAACGTAATGTTTAAAACTGAATTCCTTTTTTTGTTTCTGGAAAATAGTGCGATTTCTTACATTTGTCTTTACCTGATTTTCATTGATTTAAGCTCACATTTTCTGGTTCCCGATAGGATTTATTTGAAACCTGTCCTGCTTATATTAATAATCTTTTATAGCTTAACGCACAAAGGGAACCTTTTTTGTTCTGTGATATAAATTAACATAGGAAATTTCTTAGATTTCTGGCAACCTCTGATTTCGCCCTAATTTTGCCTGTTTTCTTTCAATAAAGTGAACGAAAAATGCAGTTTTCTTTATTATACGGTTTTTATAGACATAACATCCAGTCAACAAATCAAAATAAATGGACAAATGTACACTTAACTATTAATTCAAATTCCAATCACGATTTTGCATGAGTTAGGTCATCTACTGAGTATGCATTTTATAGGCGGTCAGAAGGAAGCTCGGTCAGAGGCCGGTGCCGGTGACTCAAATATCTTGAGATTAGGTTGCATGATAATCAATATTACAACTCTACTTAAGTCATTTGCTCGAATCGAAAGCACATTGCAGAATTTCGGTTAACATTTAATGAGAATGAATCTACTATATGTGCTGCTAAGAGTGAGTGCGACTGGCACTCGGACTGCACGCGCGTCGGAGGACAAAGAGCGTTTATGTCTGTTTATGTATATTTCCTCCATGTCTCTGGAAAGTGCCCATTATTGACAGTCGAACCCACGTCTGCGGTCGTTCTACCTCCGCACTACGCGACCCAAATATGTTCATTTCCTTCCATCGAAAACGAACTCTTTGTAATGATTACCAATTGCAATTCGCCTAGGATATATCGTGAGTCTCTGCCAGGCCGGTAGGGCTGACACTATCTGCATGCTACCGGATATTACTTGCAAATTGCAATATTAAATGCAATTATAGTTGACTGATCGGGCCTGCTGTAAGGTTCATTGTAGCATCGTTCTCTACAACTCGCATTTTACCTGACAGCCTTTCAGACTGCGTACGCCACCGTCTATCATATCGTGAATCCGCGAGCTCTTATTAGGTTTTTTGCGCGCTAAGCAGTTTGCAGACATGTCTCTGCACTGCTTCCTGTCTGTGTCACAAATTCGGTGTGCAGGAGATTAAAATACGCCGTGAATTACCAAAAAGGCATGGGATACTGGAATGACCATTTCTGGCTTCGTAACCGTCGCCAGGCCGTCATGTCAAACCTCAGGTTTGTCGGATCAGAGGTTTGAACCTGGAATCTTTGGTGTTTGAGCGTCTTAAGTCCAACGCCCTACTACTGTGCCAAGGCCCCTTGTCCCAATAAACAACAGGACGAGCATGTCTCCTAACCCGATTGCTGAATTTCCTTCCTACGCTAGACGAAAATACGTTTGGGTGGGCAGTCTTGGGCTAAACGAAACTTGGGAGAACTAACTATCGGCTATCTGTCGGGCTCACGCTTGCAACTGGGAAATTGATACCGTCCACTACGCGCAGCCACATAGATGCTTCGTCCTGTTCTCCCCAAAAAAAAACAATCCACGTCAATGCGACAACTGCCGTTGACAAATGAAAAAAGGATGGCCCTGTCTCCCCTGCGGCCTGTTAAAAGCCAGTCGATGGTTATGAAATTAAACCCCACTCTGACACGATAGCAAGCGAGAACCCGCTTGTTCCTGCGCCTCGAAAATATTTGCTACTCCGCATTAACTATCCCATCGGATTTTTGACTGTGCTTTAAGGTGATGACTGTAGTATCTAGGAGGTTCAATTGTACGCAGTCAGTCAGAAGGTTTAAATCTATTCGCACTAATCTAGACTACTGCTCACCGTTAAAGCAGACAGTTGGGCACAAAAACGATATTGCAACCATCGAATTTAAAAGTTTATAGTTTGACCCACCGCTTAAATGCCTTTTTTTCCTCCAATACGTCCTATTCGCGCGACTGTGTGTGTCGCTCTCTCATGTATTCCTACTCGCAAAGTGTGAATCTTTGGTGTGGGGTTATTTTTGCCTACCTCCTTCCTACACTACACTGATATAGCCACCTTTTTATGTACTTTTTCCAGGCTGATAGGATGGGGCAAGATTCGCCGCGGAGTTACAATAAATCCGAGGAACTAATTCGGTCTGTCTTCGCCCCTCACTGGTGGACCCTGCCTCCTCACCCCCCTGTCCCACGTCTGCCTTTGTAAGCTGAATGACACTTCTACTCCGATGGGCGCACGCATACCTCTCTCTCTCCTTCCGTGCTTCTCGTCCGTACCGCGTTGATAAACCGTGTACACATATGAAGCAGCATTTGATCGCCGTCAAATAGCCACGCTTATTTCAACGTGCGGGCGAACCTTGTGGCCTCCTGGATTGCCTTGTTAACTCATTGAAACTTCCCTTTAATGTGCGTGTGTGTGTACCTGTGCTAGTGCGCCAAATAATTGGCTTTTGGCGGTCGGGCGCCGACATTTGAAACGTCCTGCAGACAACTTTGCCTGTCCGCCTTGCTCTACTATCCTTGGTGCCTTCCCCACCCGCCCTCAACTCCATTAGTCCACTTCATGGTTCAATTTGCTCTGTTTTGGGAATGCTGCCTTTGATGCTTCCAACATGGTGTCCTCTCTCGCGCTGGGTCGCCGCCACCACTCTTCGAACCATTTTGTCACAATTTATATTGCTTATTGGCACTTAGGCTCTATTGCCCTCAGATAGGCCGTTTCGGATTGGGGACGCGTTTTTTACTTTTTAGGGAGTTTGCGCGCGCACATAATATTCTGCCCAAATCTCTCACGAAACGCAGGCTCGTACGCTATTACAACCATGCTGTTTCATGGACATGGTAGGTCTTCGCCCCGTCTCCCCTGTGTCGATGCCTCGAAAGGACATGCGTGCGTGTTTCGTGTGTTCTGCTTTCGGGAACTCATGAGGGTGAGAATGGTGAAGCTTGCGCTAGTGTGACATCCCCCAAATAAATACTTTGAGTTGCATAATGTGGATAGCTTTATGAGCTCATTTTCTGTAGAGCAATTATTAGGTGACAGCGTGACTTGGCGCGTACGCCAGTTGTACTGAATCAGAAACGAACTGTTTCTGTGCTTGACTAGTCTTATTTACCGGCACAAGCACCTGAAACTCAAATATTTGCGTCCTTTCGTGAATCCGAATCGTTTGGGACGAGTTGAACACTGTAGCGCTTGACGCAATAATTTCAGCAGCTTGATGTTGTCCTTAGTTCTGGCGGTTTTTCACAGATAGATGCCGTATTGCGTTCCCGCTACGTCATCGTGGATGAAGTCGGGAGTATATTTCGATCTCGACATAGCTGAGAGCCCTGAAAAGTGCTTCGACGATGTTTCCGCTGCTGTGAAGGGTTCAGTTCTTCAGTCTGTCCTCCGGCCTTGATGCGATTCGTTAAATGTGGCTTGGAAGGTTGCCAACTGACGGGATAAATTGGAGCGCGCGGTCGGTCCAGTCTGTTTATGTGCCTTTTTGGCACTCCCACTCAGTGGGATCCGAGGCAGATGTGGCGGAACGCTAAGGGGCGGCTCCGGTTCTCTTGACAACGGGCGGGTAAGCGAAGAGGGTGTGGTCGATGCAGTGCAAGTCTACTATCAATTAAAACTAATCTGCGCGAAAGTCACCGTCCCTGCTTCACCTTACCGTGGAGCATACGGTGGACCTCTTCAGACTACGATGGTCGAACTGTCGTGTATGCAGGTATCAGTATATGAAATCCAGAGAAACATCAAGTAAATACTTTCGGGAATTATGTCAGTTCGACCGTATTAGTTCGACGATGTCCATCATATGCTCCACAGAAGGGTGGTGCAGGGACGGTTACTTGTGCGTGGATTAGTTTTACGTGATAGTAGACTTGCGCTGCAGCTACCACACTATCCTCCTCTCCCACCTGAGCCCGGTGTCATAACAGACTCAAGAAGACCGGAGGCGGGAGAGGGTGCGGGTGGCTGGCGCTTCCGGCGCCGCCACACCTCGCACGGATTGGGAGTGTCATATAGACCACATAAAGAAGGAGCCATTGCAGCCTGACTCAGTCCGCCAGTCGGTCGCTCCACACAAAACACACTGGGCTGACTACGCGGTCCGAGTTATCCCGTCAGTTGGCAACCGTACATACCACGGCCCTTAGCGCACCGTGATAGTTTCAAGCGCGTCAGATTGTTTATAGTGAGGAAAATGCACTGAGCCGTCGACCTCAATCTCTCCCCCACCACAAACAGACCACCATCCGAGCCGGTCAGTTGTTTGATGCGGAAGTGGGCGCAGCTGCTACCGATCTCGTCTGCGTGTGCTACGTACACGTCCTGGCCCCAAGACACTAGCGCCAGTTCTTCACACAACAGGGGGTTGAATGGCTTACATCTCACAAGTGTTAGAGTGCCGGAGGTCACCTTAAGGAGTTATCGCTGCCCGACTCTCAGACCACAAGTCAGCCCATCCACACCACACACATTGGACTGACTGTAAGGTCTGAGTGTAATTGTCATTTGGCAACCTTCCAACCCATGGCGCTTATCGCCCCGTGATATTCTCAAGCTCAGAGGAGCCGATGATCATACTTTCTTCTCAATCAGGTATGCAGGCTGAAAGCATGTTTTGTGTGATGTTGCGTTTGATCATGTAAGGTACGGAAGCTGATGGTGAGGAGAGATTTAGTGTTTTGGTATAGCCGGCGGCGTTCTACCGCAGGTTTTTGTGGAGACGCATGTGGCCTAATAGGCCCATGCGCTGCGTGGGCAGTGCGGACAGTTGTTTCGGGTGCTCCTGGAACTGGTTTACCGGTTTCTGTGCGATGGATTCGTAAGTGACCGACCAGGGCGATGCATGTGCGGTGACGATGAGGACAGGATAGGTAGGGCGATGCTGCATCTGCGGAGCTCTTTTGCTGGTACTGGTAGTCGTGCTCATGGGAGGATTGGGAAGTGTTGATGGGTGTGGAAAATGTGTTGCCATCGCGGTGGATTCTGCTTTCGTGGATGCGCATGTGACTGAGCAAGCCCATGCGGTGAGTGAATGCACGGGGGGAGTGAGGGTATTCGGCGGTCTCTGCTGTGTGTTGGTGCTCCAGGCACTGTTTGACCAGTCTCTGTGCGATGTATTCGCAAGTGACCAATGTGTGAGGTGAATGTGCGATCGCAATGAGGACAGGTTAGTACCGAGTCCCCATCGCTGGTACTGGGGGCGGTGGTGTTGGAAGTAGCAGGTGGGAGGTGGCGGGAGTACGAAAAGTGGTGTTCGTCGCCGTGCAAGGGGTGGACGAGGGAGGACGGTCTCGGTGATCGTGGGAGGCGGGGCATCGACGGAGTGATCATTAGTGGCTAGGGTGGTCTCCGTCGTGGGGTTTGAGGTAGGTGTGGTGAAACTTGATTATGCGGGATTTTTGTGGCATTGAGTTCGAATATGTCCGCCCAGTTCAATTCGCGCGTGGAATGTGCTTTGGTAGGGCATAGGCATTGGCGGTGTGGATCCGGGGTGCTGGTGACTTACGAGCTGCCCTTTTGGCCTTAGCAGCGATCACCCGGTTGGCTTTTAATATTGCTGCACCACTCTTCGCGGATCATCTTCAGACAATTCTGTCCTGGGCGAGTCCCTACCAGATCACCGGGTTGATTTGCAATTGTTTCCAAGAGTTCTCCAAAGTGTCCTTGCACCGTCGTTTTTTGTCCTCCTTGTCTGCGAGCACCCGCAGTGACCTCTTAGTAGAAAATTGGTTTGGGAAGTCGCTCGTCGTTCGGGAATTTTTATATATATATATATATATATATTGCTAATTGAAGCGAAAATGCGCGTCCCTGGGCATAAATCAGAAGAAGAGGCGATCGCGTGAACAGTAGGTTAAGTATCCTGACGTTTCAAAATCAAACAAGATTCCATCGTCGGAGGTAGGTTCGATACGGTGCCTCACAGTGTTCATGGGTTCTAAACATGCTGGCTCTGCAGCTATTCGTGCAGGATGCACTGCATGGGGGTGGAGGGAGTTAATTGCAAAGACGTTATGCCGTAGTTCCGACATATGTACTAGCTAAAATCTCAGACACGTGTTTCGCCGATGTTTCTGCTGCTTAGTGACAGCCACGAGGGGTTTGGCTCCTCAGTGGGTCCCCCAGCGTTCTTTTTGCGGTTTCTGGTATATGGACTCCAGAGAATAATCGGGGAAATCATTTCTGAAATTATTAAGTGCAGGACAGGGAGGTGGGTGATTCAGACATGACCTTTTAAGGTCAGGCCCGCGATTTCAATGAATATTTTGGGGAGCCACACATAATCATATTCCCGATCGCAACCGACAAAACAACGGGCCAGTGGCTTAATGGTAGAGCGTTCGACTCAATTCCCAAAGGTCCCGGGTTCGAATCCCAGATGGTCCCCACTTGGGATTGGATATGATTGGATAATATCGGCTAATAAGCCAGAAATGGCCATTACTATCTCCCTTGTCTTTGTCAATTCCACTTTATCAACATATGCTACACGTCGCTATGCGACCGCCTGCGAGGGCTCTTAAGTGAGCTCCAGGGCACAACTGAATATATATGTTCCTTAAGCAGATCGGTGAGCTGCCCACTATCATCATATTCCCGTTCGCAACCGACAAAAAAACAGGCCCATGGCTCAATGGTAGAGCATTTGACTCAATTCCCAAAGGTCCCGGGTTCGAATCCCAGATGGTCCCCACTTGGGATTGGATATGATTGGATAATATCGGCTAATAAGCCAGAAATGGCCATTACTATCTCCCTTGTCTTTGTCAATTCCACTTTATCAACATATGCTACACGTCGCTATGCGACCGCCTGCGAGGGCTCTTAAGTGAGCTCCAGGGCACAACTGAATATATATGTTCCTTAAGCAGATCGGTGAGCTGCCCACTATCATCATATTCCCGTTCGCAACCGACAAAAAAACAGGCCCATGGCTCAATGGTAGAGCATTTGACTCAATTACCAAAGGTCGCGGGTTCGAATCCCAGGTGTCCCACACTTGGGATTCGGTATGACTGGCTGATGACGGCTAATAAGCCAGAAATGACCATTCTGGACTCCCTTGTCTTTGTCGGTTCCACATTATCAAAAGTATGCTACACGTCGCTATGCGACCGCCTGTGAGGGCTCTAGTCTGAGTTCCAGGGCACAACTGAACATACATGTTCCTTAAGCAGATCGGTGAGCCACACACTATATATATATATATATATATAGCGACCGACGACGACTTGGGACGCGTATTATTGAGAATAAACTAGCCATTCGTTGACGCGACCATTTTTCCCTCATCTTTGCGCACGCCCTTGAGTTCGGCCATTGCTTCAATTGGGACGGAACCGAAGTTGTTGCAATGGCTAACACCAAACAGGCGCATGAATTCCTCGAAGCGTGGCCCTCTAACACGACCAGCATCAACCACCATGTCGATCTGGAGTCTCAATACGAATGCCGGCATTCCCGGCTCACTGAATTGCGCCCACAACCTAACCACAGCTACTTATCTTTTCTGGACCATGTTGAATCTCACTGTCTAGCCACCCCCTCCCCTGTCAAGGCCAACAACAGTTGAAACTATTAACACCTCCAACATCGGTGCAATTACCTCTGTCCCCATCTCGCATCGACAACCATACACTTTACCGTCTGCAGTCGCATTTAGTTGCTATCCCCCTTCGCCTCCGATATATATATGCAGGAAGTGTTACCGAACAAACAAGAATGGCCATTTACGACTTTTTAGCCATCCCCATCCAAACCCACCCAACTTTAGGTTTGGATCACCTGAGCTTCAGCCCGGGGATCATCGATAATTGAGTTCGACACTCTACTACGGACTTATGGGTCTGTGGTCTATCGGTTGTGATCGCTAATATTAAACATTTTAGGAAAACCGTTAACCCATCCAGCTACAGGACATGCTCCACTATTCGTGCGTTCGGACTCTCAGTGAAGCAAGCGCAGGTAATTGCATATCGACTAAGAATACATGCCAAAAGGGATACGGACCAAAGTAAACGAGACTGGGGTGACAATTTCTGGCTTATTATCCATCGCCAACCAACCTTGCCCAAACCAGTTTTGCGGTATCTGAGCCCAGAACTCGCAGTCTTTGGTCATCGAGCGCTGCTAAGTCAAATGCCTTACAATTGAGCCACTGCCCTGTGTTTATTTGGTTTGCGATCAGGAATAATATCTTATTTCCGAAGTGCATTTACTGATAAGTTTTCAATCATTCGTTGTTTCTCTGGTATTTGAACCGCCTGAGTTCCTGTAGTCTTTCTTTTCGTCCACAGCACTGCATTTTTTACCTTTTCGGTGTGAGTTCAAACATAGAATCGCATATTCGCAATCTGGTCTTTCCTTGTGATAAGCCATGGCTCTAGCCAATAATTTGGAGCTTAAAAATGCTGAAGAATCTTGTCGACTGGAAATTGAAACTAGCGTCTTATTCGTTGTCAGTCAGACGTGTTTGAACTTCGGGGCATAAGGACCTGGGAATCAGCTAGTTTGAGACGAACTTATATCCAACTTTTTGACCACTGGGCCATCGGCTATCGTCCGGACGTCTGCTTCTGTGTGTTCAGATCGACACCTCTCGCAACCCCGCGTCGTACCTAGTCCCTGTTGTTACAACCCATGCTAGGATCTGACACTCGTTCTGCAGCTCAGTCAAAGATTTTGGAGGAAAGGTATAGGAAGGGGCGAGGTGTGTTGGCGCTGTTAATCAGCTCCGTGCTACAGTCTCTCCCTCCCCCCCCCCGCCTCCCCCAGCTTTAGTTCGTTTACCGACCGCTCCACTTTGTCCCACCAAATTACGCTTTGGCGAATAAATGAACAGGATGTAGGGCGAGGCGATGACGCCTGACTGGTCTGCCGCGATGAGCAGTGCATGCGCTCTCTCACATGTAATGTGTGTATGCAGTGCGGAGCAGTGGCGTCGGTGCATGTCATCGCCGCTGTTACCACCCCCATCCTCCGGGTTTGTGTGTATGCACGTTCGCATGGCTATGTGTAACGTGCTTTTTAATGGTTTTGTGGGCTTTATGCGAGAGACGCAACAGCACCAATTTCCGCACCCCACAAGCCCCTTCTACCTCCCTCCCCCCTCGCTACCGGACGGCTCAGCCAAACCCCTCCTCACCCGTCTACCGGGCCCTCAGCTCATTGATGGTGTGGGTTAATTGGCCCTGGTCGGCTGCGATGCGGGTCGGAATGAGATGCGCCCGTCATAGACCACGATTTCCGCAGGAGTGGCCTCGAACACGCCGTGGCGCCACTTCCATATTGGCCAGTTCAGATGCAGGTGCTGATAGACCGTGTGCCCGTAGACGTCGCTCCGGTGTCGCCATCATAGTCCCACCAACTCTACCACCAACGGCATTATCAGATGGTCGGCAACAAGGGGAAGTGTGCGGTGGTGGTGGTGGTGTTAGTGGTGGTGACCCCTACCTTACAACTGTTGTCCCTATTTATGTTGCAAAAAATCCTCGTTAAGGTTTTGGCCAAAAGCTGCACTGGCATGTCTCCCTTTTAGTCTCGCCCACTTTATCGATGGCGCCAGCAGCGGTGGCTTTGAGGTTTGGAGATAGACTAAGCTAGCTCTATATCATGTACGGGCGTGCCAATTCCTCTGGCGAGAATCACGTCTCCCATCGGAATATGGACTCAGACTTGTTGCCTATTGTACACCGCCCTCCTGAACCACTGAGTTCCAATAGCAATCTGCCGAGGCCATTTCTACTCTCCATGAGAGAATTGCCTGGCGTCGTCATGAGTGAAAGGCAGTAAACAAAGACCCTACCGGTACGAAATAGGCACTTTTAAGCACTAGGACGGACACAACCCCCGAGTTAATCGCAAAAATGGCTCTTCCGTGTTAGCTGTTTAGCCTCCTGGTTTCACATGACTTAGGATGTACCGCTGGACTTTCGAGACTCAACTTGCCTAAAAGCCAATTGGAAGCTGCCTTCGTGATACCAATCAAGTTACGGGTGTCTTGGAGCTGAGTCTAGAGCCCTGCCAGCAGTTGCGTCGTGACTAGAATTATAGGCAGAATCGCATTATAGACAAAAAGAAGACAGACGGGAATGACCATTTCTGCCTTTTTATCCCTCGACTGAATGACCAAAGATCCTAGGTTCGAACCACAAGTGCTCCAAACCTGGGGTTGGGTATGGCTGGCTGATGACGCTAACAAGCTTGAAGTGGCTATTCCAGTCTCTTCTTTCGTTGTCCGTAATTCCCTGCCCCCCTTGTCTGCGCTACTAGTGATGTACTGTTACTTGCGGGGCCCCAAGTCACAATGTGACGAGAACGTTCCGTAATCTACTCGATGAGCGCCATTCCACTCAAGCTTATGTTCCTTTGCTAGGACCACACTGAAAAGAGAGATGTTTTAGATATGTTCTATATTTAGGAAACTAATTATTGCTAACAAGTTGAGGTTGTGGTATATAGACACGCACCGATCGGTTACACGACACACGTCCCGTTGTGCCTTCGGGTTCACTCTCAAGCCCAGCCGGCAGCCCCACAACGACTATTATTATAGGCAGACGAACTTCCCCGTCAAAGACAAGAGGGACTGGAATGGCCATTTCTGGCTTATTTGCCATCATTAGCCAGCCATACCCAATCCTAGGTTTTGCGGCACCTGAGGTTACAAATACCTTGTAGCAGGTGACGCCAAGGCCCCACTACCTACGTTTGTTTGACGGCTCATGAGAAGGAACATTTCCTAGCAGGCAAAGTAACTGAGTAGTATGTAGTTACCACAAACAGTCTTGACAAATTTTGTGGTAAAACGGGAACAGGAAGTCCAGTAATATAGCTGGTCTTGCGCTGAATATCAGGGAGGATACTTATTCCCGTGCAAAATTTAACCCCGATGTTAATCCTCCATTCAACCCTAGCTCTTAGCCAGTCTTAACCCTAACCTTTATCTTCTTGGAATAAAACCTCAGGCCATCTGTATTTCGGGAGGGCCCTGTTCCCTTGTCACAATCCCTGGAACAAGAGGCTTATTAGACTGACACTTCGGATTCTCTCTCGAACCCATCTTCAGAGACAGTCGCAAAAAAGGAGCGACTATCTCCGAAGATGGGTTGGAGAGCAAATCCGAAACGTCAGGCTTATAAGCCTCCTGTTCTAGTGACCGTGTCTCCTCCTGTGCGACTACTTCCAGAAACTCACCTCTTTGTTTCTACTAGTAATTAGAGAACCTGCAATCGCCAATTATGGAAAGAGAAGGTTTTTCTTCTACTGCAAAAAGAAAAGTAGCTTCCACTACACTAGGTCAGGGGTAGGATTATGTGGTAATGGAATATTGCCTATGTGCATGAGCGTGAATCGCGTCATTTTTGGTTCAACGCAGGTTGCGAACTTGAGAGGACGACGGTTCGACTCCGTTTGGTGGCATACGTTTTCTCCTAGTTCGAGGTTTCCACCCTCCCCCCAAACATTGTATGATTAGCTACTATGTGGCTGAGTAAACCTCTGCAGTAAACTGGCAGCGCCTGAAAAATCACCTTTCAATTCATAAATGCGTTCCTGCGGGCGTGATGCGTGCTGCACCAGATGTGCATGCAAGGGCATAGGGTGTTGGCGAGAGCTGTTACCAGGATCCACTCCTTCCTCTTCTCCTGTCAGTTTTCTCTAACCCCCTCCCCCCCCAGAAAAAAGGTCGTCGCCTCCAGTGAGCCTGTCCAGATCCAAGAAAAAAAGCAGGAAGACTTTGAACTCTCATTTTTGCCGGTGAAAGCAGCAGCTGTTGTTGTCTGCTCCATCCCGTTCTCGTCTCCACAATCACGCCTGCGAGGGGGGAGAGACGGAGGAGAAGTAGGACGCTGAACGTTTAAAGCACAAAAAAGTCAAAGAGACGAACCGAGGGATGCCACACAAGAGAGCGTGCATACTGTGTGTGTGCTGGAGGTCCACCACACGCAAATACTCCACTGGAATATGCATGCTGGACTGCTCGGCAGTGGCGGCGGCGGCGGCAGCGGTGGTGGTGGCGGTTTGCGGCTTTTCACGTGCAGGAGGCATGCCTCCGCCGTGGATTTGTCGTTAGTGCGGTGTATGTGCCCCGACCTTTCGAACATGCAGAATTTATTATCCTACTTCCTCCTCCCCTCCCCAATGCCTTGCCAACTCTACTCTCTCTCTCTCTGGCATGGCCTCCCCCATCCCTCGTAGAGGGCAACGACGGACAAGAGTCTATAAGCTGAGGCTAATCTTGGCCTGAATCAGAAGACCAGGGGTAAAGAAGAAGGGTGTTAAGCTTCAAACTGAGTTATTAATATTTCGTGGTAGTGTCCCTCGCAAGGCTTACACGCGCGGGCAAGAAGGAGGTGATGTCGCACACGAAAAGAGCAGTCATCTCAGATGCACCTTAACGTATTTGGTTTAAAAAGTCGGGTGCGATGGAGCTTTCAGTGTGAAACGGAGGGCATCGAGTCCTGTCCCGACCGGAAGCAACCTGTTTAATTATTCTCAGAGGCCCCTTTGCTTGTTTACGGCACTTCCGCCGCCTTTTCATAAACCCCATCGAGGTAAAACTGGAAAATTCAAAGCGTACCTGCGTTGTGACTCAAATTCGCCCCCAGAGACACTTTGAAACACTTCAGTTGCAAGCATCAGACCTGCAGCTAAGCCGTACAGAAGCTTGACAATCGCCTCCCCTCGGTTGTGGAAAGTTCGGCTTTCTTTCTTGCACGTATATTTTCACATTTGTTTTCTGAAAGTATTATTTCCACTAATTATGCTCATGTCTTGTCGTGCAATTAATGCTAAACAATCTCTTAAGCTGCGTTCCCCTTAAGCTTCGTGCGTCTTTCTTGCAAACAGCCATCTACAATAAATGTACTCTTTCTCGAATCATTTACTGCAGTGCTTTTCAATCTGTACTTCGATCGCACCTTATTGTACTTAGCTGGGGGCAGATTATTGAATGGACCAAATCTAATAGAAATTGAAAAATGGATACGGATCAATGCAACAGAACCTAGAACAATCGGACCATAACACCAGACCCAGGCTTGAATTTAGTGTTTGTTCACGAAACACTGAGCTGCAGACCGGCATCTTGTTGGGCTCTACCGAAAGTATTAGAATTTTCACAACAGCGACGTTCGTGGTTGTAATGTAGGACATAGCAGCTTCCGTTGTGACCTGAAACTCCGGCCTGGAGCACACAATGGTGATCACACCGAGTAAGTATTCTCTTACTCAGTAAGCATGATTGAACACTGTTAAATCTCGCCCGGATACACGTATTCTTATAAACTTAGCGAAAGTAAGTCGTGGGCTTTTAAAGGCTCCGACCATTGGTTGCTAATTCCAGTAAAAAAAAGTCCAAAACTTTTGGCGTTAAATTAAGTCGAAAAAATTGCAGCCAACGAACCAAAAACCTCATTGTCTCTGTCGCATGGAAAGCCGAACTTTGGCATGCGGTCAATCATATTTTTTTAAAAAAACGTGAGTCTTGGATGTGGCGAAACTGGTCTGTATAATGAAAACCAAGCAGTGGCGAGCTCCTCCGAGTTGCATTTACGCCGAAGTTAAATCAACAAACATAACCGAGTAGAGTTTTAACTTCATCATTTCACGGGCGCAAGACCTTAAGTAAACTCTTCCACTGTGTTAATTACCTAAGAAGCAAGCATGGTCACCACTTGAAAATTTTAAAAATCGGCACAAGAGCAAATTATAAAATAGCTTAACCTGACTCTGCGTTTTAACAAAATGCCAAAGAGAAATTGCGTTAGCATATTACGGTCGTACCAAAAATAACTTAATGAGGACATTTAGAAGCCTGTTCAAGAAGAATTTTAAAAAAAACTCAGAAACTACGCATAGAAAGTTTTATACGGAAGCAAGTTTTCTTTCACTTTTGACTTTCATTTGAAACCACGTTCTCAAAGGCCTGCACTTAGTCCAGTTCGCTATTTTTGGTAGTGAATCGGGCAAAGAGAAGCAAAAAAACACACACTCAGAAGAAGTTTTCTGCTAAACACATTCGCATCCCTACCCACTGAACTGAGCTATCACAGCAGCATATTCCGGAGGTCACTTATCCACGCCAAACATTGTTTCTGTTCACGTGAGTTTCTGAGTGTCCCGTGAGTTATTGAAAGAGCCTTGCTGCGCGCTATAGTCAATTCAAGAACAAATCCACGTCTTTCCAATCAAGCTACCTACCATGACGGCCGGCCGGCATGTGGAAATGTGAGGTGGTTAACAGTGCATTGCATTTTAAACGTGATCTATGATTTTGACCATGCTACCTCGTCTGCTTGGACGATAAATGCCGTGCCTATCCAATCCCGATAAACGCAGTTGAATAAAAAAGGTTTTACGTTGAAATAACAGAGAACCATGCTAGGTCTCTGTATATTTTATTGAACGAACCATGTTTCTGTTGCATAATAAATCTTAATGATTATAAGCAAAATTTTAAAACACCTCGGTCCTTCTATTACGAAGGTCTTACTGTTCATAAAAAGCCGTCAACTGTGGCAATCATCGGATAAGAAATGTCATGGAGGCGAACGGAAGCCATTGAAATTCTTTCTCCAAAATAGTTTGCTGTCCGTTAGCTGAAGGGCGAAACCTCAAACACCCAAACAGAGCTTGGCCTGGGACCGACTGATGATGATAATTAGGTCGGAAACAGCCACTCTTGTGTTCCTGTCTTTGTCGGTAGCATTTATCGTTTGCAGATTGCTCATCGTTACGTAAAGGGCTACGGGGTTCATGGTTCAAATGGAGTTAATTGACTAAACTTACCATAAGTAAAAAGAAATTTCAGAAGCCTTGTTAGTGTGGGTTCCGTTTTTAAAACACTACAAGGATGCAAGATCTAACCTTAAGGGAACATTTTCGTCTTCGTAGTGTTCTGAAGCCCTTATAGCGACCGAGTCCTTCGCAGATAGTCCGCACCAAGTAAAGTGAAACACTGGGAATAAATTCTGGCTGAGGCCGCATTGAAAAGAGTTGTCAAGTACGTTAACACTCCTCCATACTATAAACCAGAATCCTAATTAAGTTCAGTTCATTTTTATTAAGGGAGAGATAGGCGAACGCCTTTGAGATCCCTATTAGTTACAAAATGGCTAAGAAAACATAGATACATAAGGAAAATTGAAAAGACGTTTCCATAATGTCATGGGAAAAACAAGCAGCCATCGGTTAGTTGACAAAATATACTTAAAAGACTACTCAAGTATTGTGAGTAGTATAATTACAATTCAAATGGATATAAGTGCATAATACGAATAGAAACAGATTGGTTATTTACAGCGAAGGAGGATGAGTTACAACAGGGGCTGACCTGTCTGGATGGAGGTGACACTGAAATGTCTGGTACACATCCGGTGGGGAGTGCAGCGCTGTCGGCAACTGCAGGGAAGGGTCTTGGAAGGTGCCGAGTAGAAAGACGAGAGAGTTGCGATGAGCTGCGGGAGGGGATCAGTGGTAGAGATGGAAGGGCACCGGCTGTCTTCACTGACACGTAGTTATGTCATTACCATCCTAGATCCGCGCGTAAAAAGTCTATTTAATTCAAACAACTATATGCGGTTTCTGGTCCGTTACACCCTTATATTGACGATTTAATGAAAGACAAACCAGTTAATATTGTCTGTTTGAAGAAGATGCAGCTCTTTGGTGAATCTATATGTCCTCATCAGTAATATCCTTTTTAACATGCTACTGCTCACCATCCAACTGCTTGTGGTGCTCTAGATCAACTAGATCATCTAGATGCAACTCTTCGGTGAATCTATATGTCCTCGTCAGTAATATTCTTTTAACATGTTACTGCTCACCATCCAACTGCTTGTGGTGCTCTAGATCAAGGCCCAAACGTACACTGGGACGATTGATTTCCGTATCCGATCGGTGAGCACCCATATACCAGAAAGAGTTTATCTGCACCGTTTTTCCATAAACTCTGTTCGAGTTTATTAGAGCACCTAAAATCACTGGAAAAATCCTGTTTGCTAAGCATTATTACCGAGTTTGTCGTTCACACGCGGCCATCAAGAAGCGTATTTAAAAGCGGGCATCCTGGCATGGACGCAATAGCTTGACATTATGCTGCACGGTAATCAATATTACAATACCACCTTAGTAACCAACCAACCAAAAACACATTGCAGTGTCATATGGGTTAGCAGTTCGCGGCACATGTCAACTAATGTGTTTCTTTTAGTAACAACTAGGCCTGGTAGTGTAATGTAGCCTGGTTATGCTTGAGCTGTCTTCCTTCCCATACTTTCCTTACCGTAAACAATCTGACGCCTAAATTCGTTGCTCAAACACTTGTAAACCGGCGCCATAAACCGTGTGGACTGAGAAACAGAATATAATGACTTCTTAATAATGCAGCCTTGATGAAACGGTCTGTCGATGAGATTCGACAACTTCTTTCAAGTGTAGAGAGTGTGCGTGCAACGAACATCCTATGTATGACATGAGTAAACGTGGTGTAAACCCGGTTAGTCACAGAGCCCATATCACCTTTAGCTGCCATGAGTGTTCCTCGCCACCGGGAGAAAGTGTGAGGAAGATGTTGCACAAGCCCCCTCCCCACAATAGGCCTAACTCATATTCAAGTTACCAGTATCTCCAGGACAGAACGCAATCCCAAGTATGTGATACGGAGCAGGAAGTCGAATGTGCCCAACATCCTATCCTAATTTGCTATGACCGCTAATTTAGTGCCTATTGTAGCAGTGCCGTCTTTTCATCTCGTCTTTGCAAGGTTGATGAAATACCAGCCGCCAGACTAATGTATCGAACGAAACTGGCATCTGCCTTTCCTTTCGGTGGGTCCGCGTTTTTGTGCATGTAAATTCTTCCCCTCTTCCCCATTGAAGCCACGAGCAATTTCAAGCCTACGCTCGGGATACTAAATGCTTGCTAGTCTACTTTTGGTCAACTTTTTAACACCCTGAAGTCCAGTCCTATCTGCGCACTGGTGTCATCTATCACAACAGAATCTAGGTGGAGGAGCGTATTTCCACGCATACCTCACGAATCCTTCACACAGGAAATATAAGCAGTGTGCATGGCCCAAAATGATCACACCATTATTTGCAGACAGAGCTTAGAGTGCTACTACCGGGAGGCGTATTCACCTGGCTGACGGGCGGTCAAAGTCTAACATAAGCTATGTACAAATGTCATCTCTTTCATTCGTCTGTGTTGAGTTTATCAGAGGAAAACCCTCCAGAAAACCAAATTTATTTCAAAGAGAGCATGTCTCCGGAAGAATCATGCTCTTTCACAGTTACCACATTAACAGAGGACACTTGTTTTATTTGATATGAATCATCCTGAATGCCTAGACAGCTTATTTACTTTTGCAACCAACAAAACGAAGGCCTTATATCCAAAAATAACTGTCCGCAAATGCCATAGCGACTCTATAACAACAACAGCATCATCCATTCAACTTGAGTACTTTGGTTAATTTTACTACGTCTGGGAGTGCAGCTATGTGAGTACCATGGGGCGGTTGTCAGTTTGTTGACTTGCTAATCGTCTCGAATTCCTGATGACAACAAGTGAACCCTCCAATATGACCACGCCCCACGACCAGTTTTCATCTGTGCTTCAAGGAGATTGTACTGGCAATTCCAATCTGGTAATGCCTTCGAATGGCAAGTGGCACCAAATTGGACGAGCCCACCAAGCTATTCAACGTCGGTGAATCTGTGTGTGTATGTTTATTTCGGCTTGACCAGTGGGGAGGAACAATCCGCGTTTTGGCACGCGTAGACGGCATTTTATGTCTGACTGGCCACTGCGTCGTTTCCCACCGCTATTCAACTTGATGGGTTCTCACCGTTGGAACGCGATGGATGTGCAAAAACCAGTGAGATCGATGCTGAGCTTGCCTTCTCACCATGCATAAAATCGCATGCAAACAATTCTCATCCCTTTCGCATCAACCACTCGACAACAGCAAAAAACAAGGGACACTGTCTCCCAGTCATCACGTTGTTGCATTGTTTAAATGGTCTAGACTGAGGAGCAGCACCCGGTTTTCTAGAGTCAACAAAGCTTTTAACAGACTGGAACCCTTACTATTTCGGCCCCTTTCTTTGCGCCAACCTAAAAAATTACAGTCTTCTTTCAAATATCGCTTCGTCCCAAGGGAAAAATTAGGATTGTTTATGAGCATACAGCTAGAAATCTCAGCCAGTTACGCATGAGTTTTCTTCGCAAGAACACGGAATAGAGGCAGTGAGAATGAACTTCTGATACTCAGGTCCTCAAATTTACTGACGTATTTTCTTTTTCCTATTAATTGGGCAGTTATGCTCTCTATATATTCGCCATGTCTTGAACGTGCCCTGTGAGCATTGCTGAAGAGGCTGTTCTGTGACCGCGTTTTTACAGCGACTGGCCAATAAGGAGTACAGGAACAGCGTTGCAAGTACACCTTTAACATCCACTCTGATGCCTTGGAATCCCCTTAGAGTCTTCAACGACTTTCAAGGGGTGCCGGCGGGTCTGGAGACTTGTCATGGGGATAGGAATGGAAACCTAGAAGGAACAGGGCTACTAATTTCCTTATTCTATTATCATATTCTCACGATAATCACACATTCGAAACTCAAGTGTTAGAGCGTTGGACTTCCAATCAATAGGTCTCGGGTTCAAGCCTCGGCTGGCGCAAAACCTGGGGATGTGTATAACTGGCTGAAAACCGCTAATAAGCCATAAATGGTCTTTCCAGTCTCCCTGTCTTTGTTAGTAATTTAATACCGCCTATAATACACCAGTCGTTGTGCGCCTGTTGGTGAGGCTCGAGGGTGAGCCCCGTAACCAATCGGTGAGCGCCTACCCACTAACAGCCAAGAGTTTCCGTAGCTTTTTTCCCAGCATCGTGTTCACTAAAATAACGATACTCGGGTAGATAAGATGCTTGTGAAGACACCACATCCTAACAGCTTCTCCCCACAGGGCCGTATTGGGTCGCCTACAGCGACCCAATACGGCACCAAATCGCTAACTCTGACCTTTAAGGTCCTTCACCCCTCACTCACCTCCCCCATGCCATCTGATGCAGTAGGCCATCAGCAATTGGGATGCACGAACTAAAGCGTGTGCGGCGTGGGTATATTTAATGAGAACCTTTCGTGAGATGACAAACGCATCAGAGGGCAGAACATTGGCCGCTGCCTAATAGCTGGGACAGTTTTTCCGCCAAAATGCACAAGCACAATTGAAACAAAAGAATGCCCACCGTACATGTACCCATTTAGGGGCCTGTAAGGATTATTATTATCAGACTCGGCTGCTGGTCGGATGGAAGAGGGCAACGGCCAACTGGCGATTAACCGATGGGTCTTACGGGGTAGTCATGGTCTTTGCTTAGGCACGGCAGTTAGCCTAAGCAAAAAGGCATCATTGAAAATTCTGTTTGTTAGTTGCTTGCAGATGGGGTCTACCATTTATTTATTAGTAGGCGAAGTCTTTAAAAATGTTTGCGAAAAAACAGGTAATTATGGTCTCCTTAAACGAAATACTACCAGTGGAGCAAAAAGTACCGTGTTTTGAGCCGAACAGAAGCGAAATCATGCTGACGGATTATATCGACTCAGAATTGGTGAAATTCTAAGCCTCACTTTGGTATTTATGTAACTGTGCTATGCACCGTGGATGAAATCACAGGAATTTGTATGGCAGAGTAGTACGGGCTTGCTTCTAGCTATCTTTGATATTCAAGGACGGAGAGTTCATAACTAAGGGTACTTTAAGGTCTTCATACAACAATACACAGTAAGATCTACCGACATAGTGGCATCTGCCTTTGCAAAATAGTAACCATAAATTGTCATCTAGGAGTTTTTTTCAGCAGGTTTAATGAAGGAACATCTGTAAAGGCCTAATTTCCCTCTGGTATCTAGTAAACCTCGTGGGCAGCAGAAACATTAACTCTGTTATCTGAAAGATAGTCTTGTGTACTCATTCTTAGACCGTAACGAACGAAAAGTAACATTGGGCAATACTCAGAAATACGGGGAGATGGCTGCACTAGATGACAAACCGCGCTATAGCAAATATTGCGTCCATCCATGTTTTCTGTGGTCGAACTCTGCTTTTCTTTAACCACTTGTGAAATGCTCCCCAAATTGACCCACATGATGGGTAAAGAAGCACATATTATTCAATATTTTTAGTTTTGTATAATAATTTATCCAAACTACACAAAAGTAAGCACCTGTGTGAGTTAAGCCAACACCAGACTATCGAAGGCAGTGAAAAAGTTCAAGGTGAAGCTTAGTTCGTTACTGAAACATGAGGACTTGTGTTCATGTGTGGCTCAAAAAATTACACGGTTCGCTGCAGCCCTGAACGTTCTTAAGACACCCATTTGTTGCACCGTGTTTAGAACTTTAGAATTTAACTGCGGATTCGCCTGGAGTTTAGTGTTTCCTGCCTCTCCCTCCCTACCCCTCTCACTCTGACTGAAAGGTGACGTGTATTAAGACGAATGAGTCATTGAGGAAATAAAATAGAGGGAAATGTAGAAAGGTCCTCATTCAAATTTAGCGTCTGTATGCTGGCAAAAAGTAGCACAGGCAGTGAGTGACGATATTCGGTTTCGGTCTGCGAGCCCCGTCTACGCGGTGACTACAAACGGAAGCAATCGAAGACTGCTTGAACTTGGGCTCGTTATCTCTTGAGACTTGTAATCTGAGTAAACAGTCATGGTACACAGTCAAACCATTTGGTCTGCAATAATGCCGCCTCCCTTCTATCGTCTTTCAATGCTCTCAATATCATAACTTACCTTTTTATGCCTTATGTACTTACAACTGTCTATCTTTTCAGCTTCCGTTGATCACCTTGCTTAAAGTTAATTCCTGTGCATACTGCGTCAGTGTTCGACCCCTATTGTAGTGCCTTAAATCTTGTCTGGCAATCGGAACCCTGAACGGTTAAATCTGAAGTCAGCAATCCAGCATATACTTTTCCGGTTTCAGAACAGTTTTTCGCATATCATGAAACCTTAGTTGTCGTTTAAAAGCCACCGTAATTTACTAATATGCGGTTTTCAGACGCCAAAAATCCAAAAAAATCTGAAATTAAAATATCACTTAGTGAGAATGGGGGGCCTGCTCCTGTGTCGAGATCATTACTGACGACGCGCAGAATCTAAACACCACGGCGCTATTCTTTAAGTTTTTTTCTAAAACCACACTGACGTATTCAACAACGAACCATTCATCAACAAGCTCCAGCGCAGTCGCTTCTATGGGCACAGCTTTCAGAGTTGCTCCTACAGGATTTTCGGTTTGTATTTTTTGGTTTTTGCTGTTGTTGTTGATGCTGCTGTTGTTTTGTTGTTGTTGTTGTTGTTGTTGTTGTTGTATTGATGGTTTCTGGTGTTGGCGCTGTTGTTTCCGTATAAGCGGGCGACGAACCACGCTAACAGGCTCAGGAGTAGGTTTTGGTGACGTCGTAGTGAGTGGCCACGAGGAACATGGCGTGTGGCCACAAACTGTGGAACTGCAATAAATTGTGCTACACACAATTTAACGCAGGCTTTACGTACACCGCGGCACCCCGCTACAGACCCGTGAAATTATCTCGTTACTAGGCGTACTTCTTTGATCTGAAAGCAAAGATTCCTTATGGTGGCAAAGATGGCTTGAAATGCTTGGGCTCGCAGGCACAAATAACAATTATTCTCATAAATTTTTGATATGACTGTCCACTGTTCTCATCCATGGCATCCTGCACACTTACGTTGTTAGCTTATTTTACTGTTAGGTGCAGGATTTTCATCGGTTTTTAAAGGTTTTATCTCATCGGGCCAGCCATGTTTCTGCAGAAGTGCAGGTTGGAGACAGAATGTCATTCCTCTTCAATGTTTATTACCTTTAAGTCGGCAATTTCTCGAAAATCCCAGTTGGTTTGCTCGAATGATGCCGACAGATAGATCAGAATACAAAATACTGAGCTCATAGAGGCTGTCCTGCATAACCCGGTAATTCCGAAAAATCAGATCTCTCAAATGTTGTTTTAACCGTCCAGGACATTTAAGTTGCACCAGCAAGTTCTACGGTATATCTTTTTTTGGCTACTTAAATGATACATAGTAAGAGACTTGGAATTGCCGGCTTAAGAGTAGAACTTTCCAGTTCCGTGGTCTCGTTCCAATAGAACAATCTTGCCTGTTTAAATGACGTAAAGCACCGAAAGAAGGGGTTTACTTTGAAAGGTGATGCCCAACCGCTAAGGCCGCTTGTTATCAGGGGTGCCGACCGGGGCAGAGCTCGCCGTTCGACCTCATAGCCAGTTCAACCGTTTCATTGCGGGGATGCAGGTCTAGTCTCCCATGTCTTTGTCGGCATTGCTCCTCTGCCTTCACTACTCCTAGGCGCTGTGTGAATGCTGGTGGGCCCCAAGGCCGAACGGGACGAGTGAGTTCTGCTAGCGATGGGTGAGCGTTCGTCAACGAATGCTGTCAATATTCCCGATCTAAACGAGCGCATGGTTTAATGGTTAGAGGTTTGGACTTCTGATCAACGGGTTGCGGGTTCGAGACTCGGGTGGGGCACCACCTGAGGTTGGGCATGACTGGCTGATGACCGTTAATGAGCTAGTAATGGCCATCTCAGTTTCCCTTGTCTTTGTCCGCATTGTTCATATGTAGGTGTGTATTGCTTTCCGCGCATACTTCTGATGTCTCCGGTTGTGCTGTGTTGAATACGACGACACCATTAACAATGCCTGTGGCGCCGATGATCATGCAGGCTTCCTGCTTCGGACACTGTAAGTACCGAATATGAATCATATCGCTTTTATCGCGCACGTGCACCCAGGCACATTCATATACAATCTTTTTACCATCCCATTCCTGCCGGTGCTGACTGTCTGTCGTCGGTCCTGTAGGGAGACAAACGAAAATCAGTTGCCGACGTTAAGAGTGGAGGGCGGGGGGAGGGTGTGGCAGGAGGGCAGGTGGTACAGCGTCTCTCCGGTTGGTTGGCTACAGTTTCCCGAGGCCTCCTTCCTATACGGGATGTCTTTCGGTGGACATTGCAACGGAGACGGGTGTGCCTGTGTCTTGGGTGCCACGGTAACAAAATTATTATTTGGCGAAGTTAGTCAGAGGGGGGAGCTGATAGTGGACAAGTGAGAATTTAAGAGTAGCACGCCCAACCCTTCATCGTCTACCCAAGGTGACATTTCCCTGACCTTTTCTGGTCTCCCACTGAGACCGCATAGCCCCTGGGGCAAAAAACGGGCGCGGGTGCATGGATGTACGAGAATGGGTTCGTCTTCTTCTTCGCGAGCGCACAAGCACTCAGCATCTGCCATTCTCGCCCCCGCCCCATTCCTAGTCCCCAACTGCACAGGAGGACATTAAAAGGTGAGGCAGGAAATTTGTGATTTTGGGACACAGTGGGGCTTGTGTTAGTGATGACAAGAGGATGGCACCCAGCTGCACGCGTCATTCCACCCAAAGTGAAGAGACAGTGGTGGCGAAAAGGCCGCGGGACTAATGCGCCTGCCCGTCCGAACCACTAGCTGTCATCGAGCCAGCAGGCCCCGTAGCGACTCCCTTCCTACGTCCAGTCTTGTGACATTTCAGTTCCACTTCATACCATATGTCCTCTCATGCAGGAGGTGAACAACAGCGACCACCTTTGCGAACACAGCTGTTTCTATGGTCTCTATGGAGTTTGATTTGGTTGGTGAAATAGTGAGATTCGCCAACCACCTTGCAACTTTCGCATAGCTAGCATATCCGTTTGGGTTTTGATCAACCAAAACCAGACGTATAAGCTGTCTGTTGATGGAAACTAGTCCCGCTGGAACTGGAGTTCATACACGTTTTGTAGAAAACAAACAAGAAAAGAATTTTGCTTGTAGCAGATTACGTCTTCCTAAAATTATATACTTTAAGAAATTGTATTTTGCGGTTTTAAAAATGGTTTTGACCATGAGATCTTTTAAGACAGTGAAATGTTCATTCATATCTGTACGAGTATCAATGCTGCTTATAAAGTGTACAGCATGGTCAATATCCAATGAAAACTTTCAAGGGCACTGTGCGACACCTTCCTCATACTATAGATAAATTGGTAATATTTCTTAGACCTAATGTGTACGGCATGTATATTGCAAACCCTAACTGCTTGTAAAACGACAGGTCAGAGTCTAAATTATTCAGGAACTTGAAAAGTTTCAAAACTGACAAATACACTTCCTTCAAGCATAAAGTTTGAAGAAGACGTAATTTTCTACCATATGCGTACAAGAACGGATACTTCCATGCTTGTTTTCTACAAAACATATATGAAATTTATAAGGTTGTTGAAAATGCACGAACAAAATTCATACTTCCTTAGAAGTTATTTTCTTTTCACAGGAGGCTCATTCAAAAGTTGGCATCCTGACATGGATAAAATATCTTGGGATTGGGCTGCCCAACTCACAACCCTTGACATGCCCTAGCACATCCCATTCATTATAAGCTATCGATGGCGTTCTTTTGTGTTTGCTTAGCTTCGAAATCCACACTCTGGTTTGCCTTAATCGGCCTCGCTGTGATAATATAGGTTAGCGTCAGTCGAGATATTGCCCGCTACTGTAGAACTTCCGATGAGTAGGCAGTAGAATAATATATATATATATATATATATATATATATATATATATATATATCAACATATGCTTATCAGCATATGCTACACGTCACTATGCGACCACCTGCGAGGGCTCTAGTCTGAGCTCCAGGGCACAACGGAACATACATGTTCATTAAGCAGATCGGTGAGCCCCAACCGAGACATGGGAATATGAAAGCTCCGCCAAAGTAATAAAGGTGGCTCTGCAAATAATTCCAGGGAGGGTAGATATTCCCGCGTCCTAGTCCTAACACTAACCCTAGTATAAGCCTATAGCGTAAACTTAACCTTAGTCTTGACCCAAACCTACCCTTATAGTTAACACTAACCATAATCCTAAGACTTAACATAAAAGTAACCCCAACGTGAATTACGGGCAGCTTCTGTTCCCGCGTCCTGTTTAGGGGACCATAATCCATGCAAATGACTTGACCAGCCACCTTAAAAAGAGGAAGGTGATTGGAGCAAATACATCTGATTTTATTGTCATATGTGGCTCACGTGGTTTTTGATTCATAGAACCCGGACATAATCCCAAGCTGACCTTTTCCCCCCCCCCTCTTTTTTTCAGTGGAACAGAAGCTTGATGATTTTAACGGTGTTTTACCAAAACTGCAAAATTTTGTTGACACATGAAACGCTTGTGTGCGCGGAAAACGAAAGGAAAGTGTGGAGGTAGACAAAGAAAGCAGAGAAAAATTGACGGGTGATTATCCGTTGGCTATTACATGCAGATGGAAAGGTAGAGTTGGAGAAGTTTACATTATTTTTTTATGGCCTGACTGTGAAAATTTCCTCAGTAACTAGGCTTAGCACAAATTGGTTCAACGAGCCATAGCTGGGGTTTAGACGAGCTGTGATTTCTGAGTCCGGCAAGTTTATTAACTTCCTCATTTGCTTGCTGATCACACTTGATACGAACACCTGTGCCCTTAATGAGCTCTGGACTCCTCCGTATAGTGTGCCCAGAGTTCATAATCCCCCCAGAACCTGGCTGACCATTTATGATCTGTTTAAGTTCCACAAACTTTTTTGGAAACCATAATTGGCCCTTGTAGGTGTGCTGGTTAAGAACTTGACTGGTGACAGCAAAGGGATCTTGCAGTCAGGGTCCCTATTACCTACTTTGACAGAAGGGTGCTATTCCAGTGTGATTCTTACCTTCGTTTTTTTCTCCTACTTCCACATTTCCTTCAAAATGTTGTTATGAGATTTTTAGATGGAGGTAATGCTCAGTGAAGAAGCGGCATCACATTGGCTCCTCCGAAAAGGTCTCTTATTAGCGAAAAAACCTTGCCGCAAGTGCGATTGGCCGATGATTTTCACGAGGAAGAAGGTCTGGAGACCGAACGTGCCAGTAAGGAGGGGCGAGGAAAGGGGTTGCCAGTCTGTTCGCTCAGTAAGAGGAGCGAATTCTTCCCGTATTGCGATTCGGATGGAAGACTCCACTGTAATCTGAAGTTCTGTTAAAGTTTGGAGGTAGTTTTTCTCTGCAACTGGAAGAAGGGCCAAAGCTTATTGATGGATCCTCAACTAGTGTGTTTGAATGGCTCAATTACTGCCGGGATGTCTGCTATGAAATTTTATCTGCCACTAGGAGAGGAAAGGTGACTAGAAAACCCGAAAACCCAGTATAAATCGGCGAGGCCAGATTTGTAGGGCACCGTAAATATAATCGTCGTATTTTAGGCGGAGCTGCACCTGCCAAAGAAAAAATGACGGTCCAGTACAGCCATATCGGAATTATGGTTCACATATTGATGGTCTTTGGATTGTGTCAGGATCACAATTTAGGTTTTCCCACAAACACAAGTGAGATGCAGTGAGGTTGATCCCTAGCATTGAACGCGAAGTATAAGGAGGTTCAACGATACATTCTAACGAATGGCTAGTTTATCGGCGAGTTAATCAGGCTGGTTACGATAAAAAAACCGTCCATCACTAGGAAAATTGCGTTGAATCGAATGCAGGCGCGCACACCTAGCAACTCGAGAGGTGAGAAGAAGTAGATGAGACCGCTGGGACAAGATCTTTATTTGCCTGACGTTTCGGATTCTAACTCGAACGCATCCTCAGACACAGTATCAGATACAGGTCTAGAGGTCTTGGTTAGACAGTGAGATTGAGATTTTGAAGATAAATTGCAGTTTCACAGCATTTATTTCAGTGGACAGCTGGATGAACATTGCTGGCATGTTTTGAAAGGAGATGAAAACCCCATCATCTCAAACCTACACGATATTAAAGAAGTATTTGTTGATGACTTGTTGCTTCTAAATTCGGACTTAATTTTCGCAATAAAGATGGATAATTTAAAGCTGCTTCGGATGTTTGAATCAAACTATAGTAGCAGATAAAGAAGTCAAGACCCACGATGCAGTATTCGAATACATTTCGCTTTAAGAACGACGGACTATTTTCGCCATGGTGATGCCTTGTGCCAGCTGTGACGTGATTTCTCAGACAACGGACTTACTGGAGGGAGGAGTGGGATGTGAATGAAAACCCTCTTCCTATGAGCACACAACACCCCAGGGGTGGTTGGTGCCTGTGGTGCTTATGGCTGACTTTACCATCCAGAATGGCCGTCGAGTATCAACTAGAGAACAGATGTGCGGCTGTGCACATTTGTTTGCGCGCGGGTGCGTACGTGCGTGAAGATTTCACGCTAGGCCTCTGTCCCACCCTGGCGCCCGCCTGTCGTGGCGCGAGTGATTACAGCTCAAAGATAACAGATCTCGCCTCCTCCGGCCAGTGCAGGCAGTTGGGGGCCGACATGTGTGTGCGCGCACATCGTTTTGCCTCCGCTGATGGTGATAATGATGAGGGTGCTGACCGCTCACCGTTTATACAGTGGTGACATTCGGCCGCTGCTCTAGCGCGGGGAGAAGGTCTGCGATCAGACGTTCACCCCCTGCCATCACTACTATTGCCGCCGCCGCCACCACCACCGCCAACACCGACACCCCTTACCCTTTTCCCCGAAATAACTGTCCCCTCCCAATCTTCAAATCCACTCCACACAGGCGTCCGACCTAATTTGTCTGTGCATCCACCCTGCCCCAGAAGGCGAGGATTCTACACAAAATAGAGATGTAGAAGCCGGCACTGGTGTGGCCATCTGTTGTGGGGTTTGTCGCATCAGCGCCTGTGTCAATATGCACTCACCACGCCTATATGTAAGCTCGCAGACACCCCCATGGCTCCAAAAGACAGTGTCATTTGGAGCCATCTAGACGCAAGTGCTTTAATGCGAATGCGACAGCGGTTCTTGAATTAATGGATGCTGTGTATAGTCCACACCTCGCAGGCCGTTCAAGTGCAAAACAAACGTCAAAGAACGCCCCTGAAATACCTTTTCCTCCCCAGACAACTGAGTACTCCCAGGATTAGTGAATGGACGTCATGTGTGCAGTCAAACGTCGAGAACTTCAGTAAGCTTACGATGGTCCAGGAACTGCTCAGTTAATTCGGGTCAGCAAAATTTTAAAAAAATTATGAACAAAGCTGGTCTACTGCAATACAGAAGTCTCCGTTTGTGGGGAGGCGGACTCAAACTGGGCCTTTAATTTAATTCAAGTAGACAACAATTTTCGAATAATGTTATTCAACTCTTGCAGATGCGTTACTACGATAAGAGAAAAATAGCCATCCCTGGCTCTGCGTTTCTTAATGTACCAAACTCTAAGATATTTGGCATACCATGACACAGATCCCGTGAGTACTTCTGCATATCGTCCTTGTAAAGAAGGGACAGCTGAATAATAATCATAAAGGGCCTATTAATCCTCACCTAGCATTGATATTAATCAAGCAGCTATTCAGTGACCAGTCGATATGGTCACATATTTTTGTGCTTGGCCTCAGAAAATATATGGCGACGATGAGAGCAAATAAACCGAAAGGAGCCCCTCTGGCTTCCTTTGTCAGTCCTTTTCATTGGTTTCTCGTCGTTGTGCGACCACCTGCGTGGGCGGAGTCAAGTTTTATTCAAGTTAAAGTGAGCTGGGCCCCGGCTCTCTCCTGCAAACAGGGCTGAGCGATTATCGTCACTCTCCTGAGAGATTGAATACTCCCTCCCACACCAGCAGACGGCAGAACATGCGTCCGTGGCACAAGAATAAGAACGTTCAACTCAAAAGCACCGGGATCCTGGGCCGTTTCCATCTTCAATTAGAACTCCCTAAGTCCTCGCAACTAGCCTTATACAAATGTAAACGAAAGACTATCATGAATAAGAATAATGATACATAAGATGCAGCCGATCAGGCGAAATTCAAGGCCCCACGAAGTTACTCATTTTTACTGGTTAAATCGAGGACCTTTGTAGGGACGTAGTAAAACACCAGTTTAGGGTTAGAAACCTCAGTAACCGGTATAACGGGCTCTGTCGTAGAAGCTTTGTTGACAGAATTTCACTCCCAATGTCTGTGAGCATTTAAATGATGGAGAGAAGACGTGTTTTCGTTAGGATAGGGGCGACATACCAAATACAACCGGTCTGTGTTCCGGTTCCGATAGATGTCTAACTCTAGTAATATTCATGTTTTATTTTTACGGGGTAACCTGCCGAATTTTCTTTCTCAATACCTTTCCGACCACCAGCGCAAACTACGCTCGGGAAAAGAACAATGACTCTTGCTTGACGTATATTTTTTCCATTATTTTTTCTCTGCATACATGAATTTATTAGGGCTCCTGGCAGGGATACCTGTGAATTTTATGTCTTGTAAACACTGAGGAATTACGCAACTTTTGGCAAATTTCGCACAATTATTCGTAGAGTTTAATATCTACAAATTTTTCGCGGCTTTTCAAGTTTTCAGGTTCGTCCATACTTATCGCAGCGTCCCTCAAGTGACCGCGGCCTTAGGCATAACGACAAGAGTTCTCGGGAAAATGTCTCCAATGAAAATGTATACACCGAGAGCTCTAGTTTGAGCTCCAGGGCACAACGGAACATACATGCTCCTTAAGCAGATCGGTGAGCCCCACACTATCACCATATTCCCGATCACAACCGACAATACAACGAGCCCGTGGCTCAATGGTAGAGCGTTCGACTCAAATACCAAAGATCGTGGGTTCGAATCCCAGGTGTGCCACACTTGGGATTGGGTATGACTGGCTGATGACGGCTGATAAGCCAGAAATGGCCATTCCGGTCTCCCTTGTCTTTGTCGGTTCCATTTCATCATATGCTACACGTCGCTATGCGACCGCCTGCGAGAGCTCTAGTCTGAGCTCCAGGGCACAACGGAACATACCTGTTCCTTAAGCAGATCCCTGAGCCGCACACTTTCATCATATTCCCGATCACAACCGACAATACAACGAGCCCGTGGCTCAATGGTAGAGCGTTCGACTCAAATACCAAAGATCGTGGGTTCGAATCCCAGGTGTGCCACACTTGGGATTGGGTATGACTGGCTGATGACGGCTAATAAGCCAGAAATGGCCATTCCGGTCTCGCTTGTCTTTGTCGGTTCCATTTCATCATATGCTACACGTCGCTATGCGACCGCCTGCGAGAGCTCTAGTCTGAGCTCCAGGGCACAACGGAACATACATGTTCCTTAAGCAGATCGGTGAGCCCCACACTATCACCATATTCCCGATCACAACCGACAATACAACGAGCCCGTGGCTCAATGGTAGAGCGTTCGACTCAAATACCAAAGGTCGTGGGTTCGAATCCCAGGTGTGCCACACTTGGGATTGGGTATGACTGGCTGATGACGGCTGATAAGCCAGAAATGGCCATTCCGGTCTCCCTTGTCTTTGTCGGTTCCATTTCATCATATGCTACACGTCGCTATGCGACCGCCTGCGAGAGCTCTAGTCTGAGCTCCAGGGCACAACGGAACATACCTGTTCCTTAAGCAGATCCCTGAGCCGCACACTTTCATCATATTCCCGATCACAACCGACAATACAACGAGCCCGTGGCTCAATGGTAGAGCGTTCGACTCAAATACCAAAGATCGTGGGTTCGAATCCCAGGTGTGCCACACTTTGGGATTGGGTATGACTGGCTGATGACGGCTAATAAGCCAGAAATGGCCATTCCGGTCTCGCTTGTCTTTGTCGGTTCCATTTCATCATATGCTACACGTCGCTATGCGACCGCCTGCGAGAGCTCTAGTCTGAGCTCCAGGGCACAACGGAACATACATGTTCCTTAAGCAGATCGGTGAACCCCACACTATCACCATATTCCCGATCACAACCGACAATACAACGAGCCCGTGGCTCAATGGTAGAGCGTTCTACTCAAATACCAAAGGTCGTGGGTTCGAATCCCAGGTTTGCCACACTTGGGATTGGGTATGACTGGCTGATGACGGATAATAGGCCAGAAATGGCCATTCCGGTCTCCCTTGTCTTTGTCAGTTCCATTTCATAATATGCTACACGTCGCTATGCGACCGCCTGCGAGAGCTCTAGTTTGAGCTCCAGGGCACAACGGAACATACATGTTCCTTAAGCAGATCGGTGAGCCCCACACTTTCACCATATTCCCGATCACAACCGACAATACAACGAGCCCGTGGCTCAATGGTAGAGCGTTCGACTCAAATACCAAAGGTCGCGGGTTCGAATCCCAGGTGTGCCACACTTGGGATTGGGTATGACTGGCTGATGACGGCTAATAAGCCAGAAATGGCCATTCCGGTCTCCCTTGTCTTTGTCGGTTCCATTCCACCATATATATATATATATATAATGAAAAGAAAAATGCTCTTCGGGAAATGGAGTTTTACTCGTAAATTTTCAAGTTGGTGACACCAACCCGTCGCCAGACGAAATGAACAGAGGAGAAAGTGAAGTGGCATGACAGGACAGATGGTGACAAACAAACAGCTGGTGTGAGTGGGTGGTGAGTGAACCAATAATCGGGGCATGTTTTGGGACGGGGGAGGTGAGGAGAGAACAATTACATTGGCTTGTTTGGGAGGGGAAGGTGGGCGGCGAGAACCTACGGCCGGCTAGATTATCGATCATGGTTCCGGGTTGGATTTAGGGGTCACTGCGTCGGTTGGAGGTGTCGTAATGTTTAATTGCGGTTCCCCATGTGTGAGGTGGGGTTGGCGACAAGCGAGATTAAAAGCCGCTAGGATTAGCAGTCGTTGCTAGGGGGTGGGCACTCGTTAGTAAATCGTGCACGTAATCCTTCGTAATGAGCATCTAGGTCAACGTGGCGGTTAATGCTAGCTGTGCTAGAATGCCAAGCTTCGAGGAATTCTCGAGCTTGTTTGGTGTTGGCCATGGCGATCACGTCGGTACCATCCCAATTGAAGCGATGGTCGCATTCAAGGGAGTGCGCAAACACGAGTGATAAGGGGTCACGTCGGCGAATGGCTAGCTTATGTTCGTTGATGTCGGCCTGTATGGCCAATGTAAACAGAAGGGCGGTTGGCGCACGGTATGCGGTAAATGGCATTGCTTAATTGTTCTTTTGGAATGGGGTCCTTTACTCTGCATAGGGTTGCGCGTATGGAGGACACAGACTTGTGGGCGACAGAGATGCCATATATATGCTGATAGAAGCGAAGATGCGTGTCCCCGAACATAAATGAGAAGAAAAGGCGATCTCAGGGACAATAGGTGTATTGTCCTGACGTTTCAAAAGCATACAAGCTTCCATCGTCGGAGGTGAGTATCGTACCGCGTCTCACAGTATTCATAGGGGGTGATAGACAGTTTGTAACACAGGGTTGATTGTACGGGTTTACCTTAACCGTGTGCACTATAGGAGGACGGGGGGAGTCCTTAATTGGCTTTGGTGTTCTTTGGCGGCCTACACACAGGAATCATCTCTGTAGCCACCGGGGTGAAGAAGGGGGAGGAGGAAATTGCTGTCAGTTGACATGTCTCTCGTTCAGGGGGGGCGGCCATTGTCTGGGTCCGCATTGACCTTAATTGGCGCCCTGGGTTGATAGTCATGTTTGTGTCCTGAGTGCATGTCTCCTCGTCTGTCGTGGTAGTGATTGATGCGGCGGTGTTCATGATTGCGCCTTCGTCGGCCCCGAATTGTGGCGTGGTTAGGTGCATATTCGTATATAGATAAATATATATATATGAAAGTGTACAGCTCACCCATCTGATTAAGGAACATGTATGTTCC
>WEDG01010328.1:0-37300 GCA_017591395.1 Schistocephalus solidus | reverse complement strand
CCAGTTACGTATTGCTGGTGCATGTTGTGCCTTTCTTTCCTCGTAAGTTAATTTTTGAGTGCTTACTTCAGTTCTTCAAGGCATGCACAGTGCTACTGTGAATTGTTAACTGCTATTCTTTTGTAAGATTTGTTGACGATAGGATGGATTCAGAGCTGGCAAGGAAGTCAAGATAAGTGCAATCCGACGGATCGTACTTCATTCCTTTGCAACGCACATTTATCTCTGTTGTTTAAGGACCTTGGAAGATAGGTTTATAACTTTGTTTTGACACGTAGCATCCCCGTGACTTTTATGGGAAATCTTCATCCACTTTTTCTCCAAGAGGCCTCTCATTTTGAGCCGTTCTATTTCTGAGAACGGCACGCTGCCTCCACCAAAGTTTTACATCAATAAAGAATCAGTCGTTAGGAAACATGAGGTGTATTTTGGTTTAAAAATTACTACTACCTTGTCTAGACATACTATTTTTTAGAAAAGGTACAAATTACGAAAAGGTCGAAAATTGATGTAGTTGAGTCAACTGAAGTTTTAAATGTAAAGGAAGCCTGTCCATGCAACTGAATGAGTGAATGAAGCACTAAAATTAGAATTACTTTTGAATATAGTCTTTTTCGGAGTTTCGCACATACATATACAACTAGATTAAGGGCAACGTAAAGTATTGCCGTTCTAAAGCAGCCTAACATTCGAGTGTGTATTCCAACACCGTTTCACGAGAATTGGCAGTTTTTCTTCCGCTTGTACATTGTCTTAGATGCGTTTGACCGAGGCAAGCAGATTTTCGCTTGATTGCGCCGATAGAATATTTCATAAGCTCACATGTTCACTCGCCGGTTATTGTCTAATAAATTGAAATATAATCGTCAGGTACAATCGTAAACTACCATTTTATGTACATAAATATGAATTTTCAATTGTTAAATTTCCGGCTAACTATTTCGGGTTTCCTATTACGATGAGTTTCAGATCGTCTTTCAAAATGGGGTCAATTCTTTACGATTATCAGTGTCTTCAGTCAAACGCCCATAAATGTACATTCCGTTCGCTTTCAAGCGCACAAGAGAGTGACCGAATATATGCTAAGATTTTGCGATAAAATGTCAATCTTCTGCCCCCCCCCCGTTTCAAGTTTCCTTATTCATTTATAGTCAACTGCAGACCGAAATTGTCTTGAACGGCTTCGCGTACGCCGTGACAGCGAAAAGTGGCGGCATGTCATCGCGTATCGTATATATGAGCGTTTAAGGTCCTAGTTATCGGTGTGGTAATACAAAGTATATTCACACAAGTTTTTTCCAGCGTTTTTTGGTACAAACGTCATAAATTTGCAAAAATTAATTTCTTAGACTATATCTACCCTTGTTTTTTCGAAAACAATGTGATCTCTTGTAGCGTCTGAAGATGTCAAGGATAGCACACACTGTGGAGTATGTCACTAGAACCAACTTAAGCCAGATAACGTCGGCAGCAGCGTTAAGCACTTCATCAGGCACACATGTATAGAGAGAAGGGGAGAATAAGTTCATAACGTAAGGGATCTATGTTAACAGTAGCAAATGGTAGACAATAAAAGAGAAGTATAAAGATACAAGCGAATACTGGGGACCTGTACAATCGATCCGTTTGAGTGGGAGGTTGTCACGAATGATCAGTTAGATACCGGTGGGGCGTGCAGCGCTGTTGGCAAATGCGGGTGAGGATCGTAGAGATGCTGACAGTCAGGGGCCTGCGAGACGGTACGATAGCGGTAACGAGGGGAGGTGTCAGCGGTAGGGAGGAAAGGAACACCCACCATCTTCACAGACCATCGATTACACCATTCCCATCCGGGATCCGCGCGAAAATTGTTCCCAGTCCATTCAAACAATTCTATCGGGACTGGGGTCCATTACACAGTTCGCGATTTCGCTAAAAAGATCGATAATCTCTCTTCCTCGATTGGTTGCGGCCGTCCACACTTCGCAGGTGGGTGAGCACTAATAAAGGCGGACGCGACTTGCGATAAAACTTGCCCGGAGAGACAGCTTACAGCAACTACTCACAGAGCTCTTGTACATATTTCTACTCAGTACAAGCTTTTCCTACCTAATCCGATGAGCTAGGGGAACAGACTCGAAAATTTACGCATTAAACTTTATATTTTCCCGAAGAATTTCGTCTTTTCTTATATATATATATATATATATATATATATATATATATGATAGTGCGTGGCTCACCGATCTGCTTAAGGAACATTTATGTTCCGTTGTGCCCTGGAACTCAGACTAGAGCCCTCACAGGCGGTCGCATAGTGACGTGTAGCATATGTTGATAATGGGGAACCGACAAAGACAAGGGAGACCGGAATGGCCATTTCTGGCTTATTAGCCGTCATCAGCCAGTCATACCCAATCCCAAGTGTGGCACACCTGGGATTCGAACCCGCGACCTTTGGTATTTGAGACGAACGCTCTACCATTGAGCCACGGGCTCGTTGCTTTGTCGGTTGCGATCGGGAATATGATGATAGTGCGTGTCTCACCGATCTGCTTAAGGAACATTTATGTTCCGTTGTGCCCTGGAACTCAGACTAGAGCCCTCACAGGCGGTCGCATAGTGACGTGTAGCATATGTTGATAATGGGGAACCGACAAAGACAAGGGAGACCGGAATGGCCATTTCTGGCTTATTAGCCGTCATCAGCCAGTCATACCCAATCCCAAGTGTGGCACACCTGGGATTCGAACTATATATATATATATAGTGTGTGATAGTGTGTGGCTCACCGACCTGCTTAAGGAACATATATGTTCCGTTGTGCCCTGGAGCTCACGTAAGAGCCCTCGCAGGCGGTCGCATTGAGACGTGTAGCGTATTATGAAGTGGAACCGACAAAGACAAAGGAGACTGGATTGACCATTCCTGACTTATTTGCCGTCATCAGTCAGCCATAGGGTACCCCATGTTTTGCGGTGCACGAGGCCAGAACCCGCGAGCTGTGCATGGGGCATGTTTAAACAGAGCCGCCAAACAGCGAGACTTGGCGGCCGCTTTTGGGGTTGAACCCACCAAACTCGGTGAGTAACGAAGCTAAGCCCTTAACTCCGCTGTGGCATGCCATCATATCAAAGTCCTCGTTAAAGTTGTATTTGAACTTGAAGTGAAGTGGTGAACATCAAAGAGAAGCAGTTTCGCCCAAGAAGGACATCATTCGGGGAAGTGTGTGGTAACAACAGGAAATTGTACTTTTTCTTACGCATATCTTGTCAATTTCTCTACCGTTTACATTATTTCTGTCGCAGAAGGAGTAATTTCCGCTATTTTTTTTTGGAAAACAGACGGAGGCAAAGCCCCGCGAGATAAACCGATCCTCAGGGACATCGACATCACGCACATGCACGCTCCTCTAAGAAAAATATCTGACCAGGAGAAGTATGTGCAGCAAGTTCAATCGCAACTAAGCATGAACGCGGAAGAAGTGAGTCGATATCTTCGCGACGTCGAACAGGAGCGTCAGCGTATTTCTACTGAACTCGCAGATATGGAGTAGGTCTCCTGCGATGCAAGCGCTATCTTCTTTGCCCATTTTACGTGTGAACTTAATATGTTCAGCTAACCTGTTTTGGTGGAACCATTTTGCTGACGTACAGATGCCTACGAACACAGCGAAAATCCATCTAAAGCTAATCGGTTTTTAGTTGAGAAGGAATCAAAGCAGAGTAGACAAGTTATCCTCCGACTAAGTAATAACCCAAACTCGCGTGTACGAATTCGCAGAGGTGTGTGTGAGAGAGAAAGAGAGAGAGAGAGAATTAGCTTTCCGGCCAAATAGGATCCGTTTTAACATATAGCACTGAAAAATCTCACATTACTTATCAGAATGCCAATGGAAAGAAGATGAAATCAGGATCACTTTATGCGTAGTACCCTGAGCGTTCGGTCTCGTAATGTCATAATTTCTTACAACACTCGTGTCGTAATTCTGTTTGCCATTGTGGTATTCATGGTGCTATTTATAGTTAAGAGGGGTACACCGACACTGATTGCTGGTCACCATGTGATCGTCGCTTGACTTTCGCCCTGCAGTTAGAATAGCTAAGTGTACTCCACTACCGTGCGACCATTTGGGGTATTCGGGGTTAAGATGACGTGGTGATAACAACTTATAATGGGTGTGAGTAGTCACAGTAGAAACATTAGCAGTAGTCCTAGCTGTAATACTAGTCGGTGATAGTAGCCTGTATCAACTAAACTCGTTAAAAAGTGCTTAATTAAGTGGTATTATATTTGAATCTATTTTTGCTGTCCAGATAAATTCAAATATTTTATAGAAAAGTGTACAAAATCTCCTTTTCTATCAAATCACATATTTTTCCTGTATTTTGCATGATGAACGGGGGAAATTTCGATTTTGTAGCATTTTATCCCGAGATTTGTTAAAGATCGAAAATGTCCATTTAAATGGTATCACCTCCGTCCATTTTATAATGCTCCTACCGAAGTATGAGACGAGGTCCACATCCATTGCAAAATGATACGATCTCTAGATGGGTGCTTTTTATACCGTAGAGGAATATGTGATTTTCTTTACATGGAAAGCAGTTCGGAAACGCTAAATGCAACGGCAGGTTGGATTCAAAAAGGAATCGGGAACCGAGAAACCGAAAGATATTATTTCTTCAATTGCACAATTTGAGGAATTCGTCATTAGGTACGGATTTAATAAAGGAAAGCGTCTTCTCTGAGGTTCTCTAGAAACTGCATTTGAATTTGTATGAGGATCGAAAAAATGTGAAACAAGCATACTACTGCAGTCGTCTTTTTAAACCGCTTGGTAGCCAAGAGGCTGTGCACTCAAAAACAGGCAACGGCATGAACTTAAAATGCAACCCAACGCAGAGATCAAATGATAGGCCAGCGTGTAATATGGGACAAAGGGTAATCGTATTTTCATGGATGTGGCTAAATGAAGAAAAGGAGATCGCCAAACTAATCCTAATTTTATGCAGTGATTTCGCTAGGCTTGACATTCGTTACCTAGTTATTAGGATCGCACAATAGTTTTTTGCCCTGAAAAGTGTGTGGATAGCGAGATCCGGTGGCTTTGCCTAATGTCGACCAATATGCGCGATATCATTCCTAGCTGTCCTGACCCACTTTTATTCAAACCCGTGATGGGAGCAAGAATGAGACCCACTCTGTGCGATCTTTCATTCCCAAGGTAAAATGGATGTGCATGATATGCAGACAATTTTTGCGCACAGATGAACCCATACCTTTTCATTAGTTGGAGCCTCAAACACCTACTCGGTGAAATGCGTAGTAACAAAGTGCTCCAAAAATATCACAATTTACTAATTACTTGCGTATTTAAGTACAAAAACAGCCTACGTTCAGTTTCTTGGTGCAAAAAAAACTATGTACTAGCTTGACTGTAGCCCTGTAACACCAGCCACACAGATTTGCGGACTTATGTCCAGCTACTGATATGTTTAAATGAGTGCAGCCTGCGCCAATCAGGCTTGTAACTGCAGTGCAATTATGCCCGTGGGACAGGAATCAGCCAAGGACCAAACTAGTCACAGACTAACAGTAGGAACTAGTTCTGGGCGAAAGTGATGTTTTCTGGCCGGATTTTACTTAATCCAGCCTCCCACTCAGGGCACATATCCCTGTTTTCCATTGAAAAATAATTGTTCCAGCGTGTGTACTCCATGTGGATCAAGGTACGGTCTTAATTCGGGACTGCTGATGTGCCAGCACTGTTGCGTCTTTTACCACTCTGTACAATCTTCAGCCGACATCAGACTCGCCCAGAGTTAGTCCCTGTGGATAGCATGCGGCTAGGTTTGCGATTGGTTGACACCTGCCAATGCTCCCTGTGGGTAAAATCTGCCCATCAGTCCTTCCGTGATTGGCTTCAGTGGCACCAGAGGCCAAAAAAACAGCAGCCGCGCACAATACCGTAAATCTGAGCTGCCAGTACAGGGATCGACACAGGCGAGTATACTGTTATCAGATGACGGTCAAGTACGGAATTACTCGACTTAGTGGGTAGAGCGGTGTTAGTAGATGCTGGTTAAATTACTTGATTGGTGTGAATTGGCAGTTTAACCCACCCACCCACACACACACACACCCTGAGCTTTTTCTGATGAGCTCAATTTTCAGGGTTGTAAAGACAGATCGGTGTGCGCTTAGTCCTGCGTGATTCAATATCTGACAGATCACGATAAAAACGTTCTGGTGTGCTCCATTCATGGAATTTCAGTTCAATGGTGGCACTGGCCATCTGGTTAGACCGCATCTATCAACCGTCTGTGTCATACATTTCCATGCTAGTTGGATGTTTGGGCGACTAAGCGGGTCGTAAATAAACTCTCTCCCGGTCTATCGCTGGGTTGCTAGGCATTCTGTTGAACGGCCAGTTACTTGGTGCAACCACGAACATATACCGAAGTATGTTCACACCCCGTAAGCCCAGCGGGTCCGTATAAGCTTACTGTGTGATATCTTATCTTTTTTTCCTGTTTTGGGCATTTAGGCGAATGCAGAAGAACCAGGAGATGCAAATCCGGAGTCTGTCCCAACGCATGCAGCAGTGGAGAAGCACTAAGCATCTTATGGACCGTACAGTTAATGAATACCTCTCAGCACCCACACAGGACTCCGTAGGAAGTGAAGCCCAGACAAGCGAGGTCACACGCGACCTGATCCAGGGGTATCCGATGACGGCACTGCCGCGTCTGCGTGAGATCGACAGAATTGGAGCCGTAAGACCGGGTGACGATGAGTCTCTTCCTCCGCAGCCACCGCCCCCTTTGAGGAAACCCAAACTCGCCGAATTTGATGGCCAACCGAGTCTGCATAAGTCTCGGTCTACAACACAGTTTGACTTCAGTGCTCGCGTTCGCGAAGCACCTGGTCCTACTCTTGCTGTTATCCGCTGCCAAACACAAGATAGCCGGAGTTTCGTCTTCCAGCAGTCTGTGGTACCCCGACAGGCAATGGTCGCTCTCGGCGCCAAGGAAACTCGAGACATAAACACTTTTGTCGGCGTAGTGAACCAACCTGCAAATGTGCAGGTTGATCTGGATGATCTGTCTCAGTACGAAATGGTATCCTGCGCAGCAAGGACAACCGACAGCGCGCTGAAGAGAAGCGTCAGTACCAGTGATCTGCAGACGCAAATTTTGTTGGTCAAAAATAATTCATCCACGCAGTACGAGCCGACACGGGAAGGAGAGGGTTCTCTGCGCTGGAACAAAGGTGACTTCTCTACCACCCGACCGCGATTAAGTCCGGCAATCAAGAATATTTTGGCCAACGTCCGAAGACGGCCGATGTGCAGGCCCAAATCTGCAAGAACGTCCGAGACCGTGGCAGTCAAGTTGGCGTGATTGTTATTCCCACAGAAATCGACATATCTCGTGTAGAGTTAGATAATCTGGGTCTAGAAGTTCAGCCTTCGAGAGAGTCAGCTGCTCTGGGACTACGTGTCGGTACTGTACTCTGTCCAGCGACCATTGGGCAGACCATGGAACTGCATGACGGACCTGGTATCGAGGTTCTTGGTTTCAACGATGTTAACTCTATGCGTGTGCGTCACGGGAATATGCTTGCAACCGCCGTCAGTCAGCCCAGTCGGGATGTGGAAACGCAGATCATGACTGTTCAAAAGTCCTCCAGAAGTCAATGCGACTCCTTTGAAGACAGCACAACGGGTAGTGAAGGGACTCCTGGAAGAAGTTCGAGCAGTGGGGATGTACAGACGCAGATCGGAATCCTCAAGCATACAGCGTCTGTACAGGCAGTGGCCGCGATGCAAGTTGTTGAAGTGCCATCATTTACAGCTAAGAAGACGATCGCATCCGGTACAGTGGAGGCTACAACAAAGCTGACTATCCTCCCAGAATCTATCACAATGACGACCGAGGAGCAATATGAACGGCCTGCCAAATCGGAGGAGGATATGGAGGAAGCTAACGACGTAATGACCCAGATCGGCTGTTTATTGCATTCCCGCGGCCTTCACACGGACCTGCGCACCTACCTTTCCGAATATGCTTCCCGAATTGGAACCCTTCAAACAACCCAGGTGGACCTCACCACACAGATCGGCCTTGTAAAACATGAACAGTATCAGACGGAGATGAGCCAACAGGCCAATCTTTCCGGTAGAACGGCTGATTTACAGACACAGATTCTGCCCGTGGTTACTGAAGAGGGCACACAGGTTGCTCGAACAGGAGCTCTTAAACTTACCTCGATCAGTCATGGAAAGACCTCCGCCAAAACTATGGGTAGTACCTCTGCATCCGCTCCCCGGGGTGGTGACCAGGTGGAAACCATGATCAGCCGACACTTTTCCGATTGCAGTACTCAGGTCTCAACTAAACTCATTCCCACCGAGATCTCACTTTCCAAAATCGCCCTTAGCACAACGGAGGTGTCTTTTAAGAAGAACCAACAGCTTGAAAGGCTAGAAGTTCCAGCAGACTCAATAATTTACCCTGGAAAAATTAAGTACGACACCCAGCTGACTGAGGATGGTAGTTCTATCGAGGTAACCGACGTCAGTGAGGTAAGCAGGTTCCTGGTCACCAACGAAGACCAGGTTATTTTAGCTAATCTAAAGTCCACGAGTGGCGATGCACAGACACAAATATTTACCCTGGACAAAGAAAGGGATCTACAAGGGGCGATGGTACTTAGCTCCTTCAGTAGCGATGATAACGGACTGAAGCCTAACGTCGACCTTCAGACCCAAATCGGCAGGTGGGTGGATAATAAGGTCATCACAAAGGATTCTAAAGAGCAAACCTTCCCCTCATATGCCTCCGGGCTCTGCACCCAGTGCAAATGCAAGCTGCAAGATTTGCAAACTCAGGTATCCGCTTTGGACGCTCCAGAAATGCTAAGTAGTGAGGAAGATACTGCACCCCGACGTAACGCAGACGGTACAGTCAGTGTCGGACCCATTCGCGAAATCGAGTCCTGGACGACAAAGGTGGGGAGCAAGTCCACCGCCGATAACATGAACCAGATCTACAGCGTAAATAAGAATGCTAGTGTACAGGTCGGAGTTGAACTGACGCCAACCAAGATTGCTATGGCCAGATGTGACACAGAGAATACGCAGATAATGGCAACAGACCGTAGTGAGTTAGACAGTGAGCAGGCAGATTGCGTGGCAAGTCTAGATGCCATCCTCTGTCCGGCACGAATGCAAGTCACAACGAGGCTCGTAGATGGTGCCTCCGGATTCCAACTCATACCGGTTTCCCAAACCGAGATGGTCACCTTGAGCGTCGACAATGCTGGAATAGATCCCAAATTCACCTCTTCCGCATTTGCCACCCCTAGGAAGTCCACTGAAGCTGTGGGTACCGGCCTGGATGTTACCTTGAATGATGAGCTAGACGCCTACTTGGTTCTGGGCAGTCAATCCAAAAACCCAGCAGTAGCCAAGGAAAAGGTTCTGAGGAGACTCTTGACTAAGACAGTCGACTCGAGCACTCTGCGTCTGGTGCCAATTGTAGGAAGCTTTGTTTCGGAATCCGGACTAAGGCCCTCAGTTCCCCTCACTGACACAATGTGCCAAGTATTCAAGGTCGTGACCGATGCACAGGTGCAGGTTGGTTCTCGGCTTGTTCCACAAGAACTTTCACTCTCGAAGGTAGGCATGGAAAACCTTGAACTCAATCTGAAGAACAGAAAGTCCTTCACAGACATCCAGATACAAATAGACTCCCTTCTCTATCCTCTAGAAGTGAAAATGTCAACTGAACTGTGTGAGCAAGCTGGCATCACCATCGCGCGGCTCGATGAAGTAGACCAAGTCTCCATCAACACCAGCAGTGTCGCAGATGACACGGTTGTGAATGGGAGTGACGGGCTTGAAGCAGAGGTCACCAGAACCAGCCGGGTTCACCAACCTCAAATGAGTGACCTGCAGACGCAGATTTTACACGCAGACACGCGCCCTACTATGGGCTCTGTTATGGTTGTCGATCCCGGAAAGGCGAGTTCAGCAAGCGGCAAGTCGTCAGGGGCATCTGTGGCAGAAGTTTCATGCCTACTGAAGGATCAAAAAAGTGAGAAACGACTGTGCATCGTTAGCATGCCAGCAGAGCACACGACCGAATCATCTAGACATTCAGCCAACTATATTGGGCGTGTGCTGACGAACGAAATCGCCTTGCTAGCGAAAGGACCCTACACCACGGTAAAGGTGACGAATCAGAATAGGCGAGGACGCGACGAGGGCTGTCAGGTTGGCGTTCGCATGATTCCCACCTCGGTCGACCTATCACGGCTCCACGTCGAGAACCTGAGCGTGGAACTTAACAGGCCGGAGCATAAGGAGAGACTTAAGCTGGCAGTGGGATCCTTCCTGTGCCCAGCCAACATTCAAATGAAAAGTGAACTCCATGATGGCAGTGGAGTGTGCATTCAGGGACTGAAAGACACCACTGAAATTGCCTTAAGAACTTCGACAGAGAACAGAAAAGAGGGCCTTCAGGAGGTGGCACCGGGGCAGGAGCCGTCTACGGCAGTTCAACCGAAAAAGAAGGGCCTGTTGACAGGCCTGTGGCATAGCATTTCCCACTCGAAGGCTGACAGCGCAGTAATCAGCCAATCGGGTACCGTCACACCAGGTAAATCTGCAACTAGTGTGTCCTCCACGCTCCCGTCCGAAGAATTTCATCAAGGAGTTTCGTCAACTGCTAACGATGTGTACCTGTATGCTGCCGCTGTCGTCCAACCAACAGAGGAAGAGGAGGAGGGAGATGAGCTGAGGGCTCTGCAAGAGGCCATTCAGAGTGGAACCGTAGAAACTAAATTCAAGATTGGGGCTCTGACGTTCGGGAAGGATACGCGCCCCGTAAGCGGAGCGTTTGACGGCATACAAGAGCTGGGAGTCCTGAGAATGGTTCACAGTTCATCACGAGAGCGGCGTGAACATGCAATGCAGGTGGGTGTTTGTATGGTACCGGAGGAGATAATGATCTCATCTATAAATTTGGAGAATGTTAATCTGGAGGTAAAGAGCCCAGAACAGGCAGAGAGTCTGAACCTAAGAGCTGGCTCCATTCTCTACCCAGCGGAAATGAAACTACGGACAGAGCTAAGGGAGGAAACCAGTGGAATCACTCTCGCTACGATGACTGACATTGGCAGTATTCAAATGAATGATGGAGAGAGGTTACTGAATGGCACAATTGAGATGCGTGCCGACGGGAAGCAGCCTGACGCAATTAACCTGCGAGGGTCCGGTGGGTACCGGTACGACCTTCAAACACAGGTTGGACCAATCACCGCTGATGTCAAAATTCCGGCAGCTCTAGTAGCAGAGCCTCCTGCGGTAACACCCATGCCAGGTTTGCCACTGTTCGGTTCTACACAGACCGTTTCCAGGATGTTGAAGGCGGAGGAGATGCAGGCTAAACGCACAACACTGACAGTAAACAACCAGAGACCGCACAGTCAACTAGGTGTGGTTGAGGCGAGTCTTGCTCAGGTCAGTCCAAGTTTTAAGCAGCAAACAACTGATATTCGGTTGTCTGAGGTGAAAGAAATGAACTTAATCATGCCGAGCGCCGACAATATAAGGCGAGCTGAAGAACAGGTGGCACGTCCCAGAGTCACCACTAGAGACGCCAGCCATCAGGTCGGTGCCGTCCTGGTGCCCACTCAGATCAAACTGGAGGAGATGCGTCTGGACGCCAGCCAACTTGAGACTGAAACACGACGAGCAATATCAAATTTGGACTTACCTCAAGATACAGCATTTTGCGCAACTGACATGCAGCTCAACACTGTCCTCACAGAATCTGCAGGAATTAGTTTAGTCAACATGAAAGTGGTTTCTGACATTGGAGTGCAGTGGAGCAAAGGCATGTGTGTGGCGGATTTGGTGCATTCAAAAAACGAACCAATTCAGACATGTCTACGATTAAGATCGGGGACGGTGCCCAGTCTCGCTGGGGTCTACCAGACAGTAGATCAGATTAGGAGTGAGGTATTAAGTGTGCCCTCAAATGGGGCTCTGACACAGGTGGCTTCTGTGACCAAAAAAGAGGCATTAGGCCAATCAGGCACTAGTGCCCACAGACGAAAACAGTGTGACGCCGTCGAATTTGGAGCCCAGGTTGGTCTCATCCTTGTCCCAACCAAGATCCAAATGGAGCACATCGGAGTGGACAACCTTGAACTCAGTCTGGCGCGCGAAAATGGCACTAATGTTCAGGGAGTGGACAATGTGAGGATAAGTAAGGATATCGCCGTGAGTGCAGTGCTATGCTGTTCTGACGTAGAAATGACTCCAGTTCTGACAACCGCTCCCGGTATTCAGGTGGCAAATCTGCGAGAACTCGACGAAATCGGGATTCAGGTAAAAGACGAGATTTGCATGGCACATATAAACAGAAGTGGGCTGCAAAATCGAATGTATATAGGAAATTATGCCGGAAGAATGCAAGAGAAAGTGAGTGGACAGAAAACAGGAGGAGAAGTGGATATCAGAACAAACACAGCAAGCATCGAAAAAAGAAACATTGGACGCGACACAGTTGCTAAAACCAATACAATGAAATCCAACACATTTACATATACACAAGAGGGAAGGATAAGCCAGAGGGAGGAAGAGTTCAGAAAACTATACGAGGCAATAAAAGAAGGAAAGGCAGAAGTTAGACTGCGAGTTCTGAACGAAAGAACAGGAGCCACATGCCTTCAAACACTAAACACACAAATATCAAATCCATCAGCATCACAAGAAAAGGAAACTCAATCTGTAGAGGGTATAATTCCACGCAAAAAAATATCCACTTTGGACTTCTCCACACAAGCCGGTTCCATGCTCATTCCGGCGGTTGTGGACATGAAACGCATTGATCTACAGGGCGCAGAGTTGACGCTCAAGAGCGCATCTAGCGTGGCCTCCCATGAGCTGAACATTCCCGTGGCCTCAGTCATCTGCGCCAACACGTCGGAGCTCCAGTCAGTCCTCACTACTGACAGCGGTCTCCAGATAATGAGCCCGGCTGAAGCCCAGTCGCGCAACTTCCAACCCCACACCAAAGACGTCGTAACCACAGCCATTGGACAGTGGGCATCTACAGATAGAGGCACGGAAACGGCTGCTTTAAGGCACCTGGCTCAGCTCAGCATGCAGGCACCACAAAGTCTGAAAGAGAACATGATCATCACCATGCCCGCAACAGCTGTGCTCCGTGGCCAAAACGCAATCCATGCCGGCATGATGGCGTCAATGAATTTGCAAAGTGGGAGCACCCCTTCAGAGACCGATGCCCTCACCAATGAACGCATTGTGGCTCTCCTCCGCAGCTCCACTTCCTCAAAACGCCTGCATATTACCAGTGGAAGCGTCTGCCATTCGGACAACCTCGGCGGAGGTCGCTTAGTGTCACAACGTTCGGTGAAGGATCTGGCAGAAGAGATCAACCGTGGTTCTCAGTCGGCTATAGACAGTTTCGTCTCTGCAAGTGGTACTCGCGTAGCCTCCGGCGGCCAGCAAGCTCCGAGGTCAATACAGGTTATCGAGCAGTTCCCCGGTACTTCGATTACCCTTCGTTCTGCTGTCTCGCATCCAGATACTTCCACAACTCTAGGAACCTACATCAGCCGATCAGGAACTCTGATGTGTGAAGCGTCGATGCAGGTAGGAACTGTGCTCCTTCCAACCAAGATACACATGAATCCCACTGACACACAAATCCTTGAAAATACCCCACCGGAGGCACAGACGATAGTCACCGAGGCCACTAATGTGTCAGCTGGTTCTCTCCTCGTCCCATCAACCGTGGAAATGACTAGTGCATTGGCTGAAGTTTCAGGCATTCACTTGGTTGGTGTGAGTGATATCAGTCACGTGGCGGTGCAAATGGAGGGCGATATGTTATTTGGTGAGGCGGAAAAGAATCCATCCAAAGAACTAGGCGGAGGTCAATTCCAGACAATGATACGAATGCTGCATGGACTTCACACCACAGATGGCAGTGACAGCACAATGCAACCAATGACGTTCCAGGTCACCGTAGACGAAAGCAGGACCCGCGACACTATGCAGGTCTCAGGTAGCACGAAGACCGCAACCGCTGCATACTCCAGCCAACCCCGTCTCGCGACGTACACTTGTGCCTGCGGTCGAACTTACGCAACCAGTGATTTCGTTCCACAGCCGCTGCTGACTTCGGCTGAAGATCGGCGAGTCACTGCCAGCAGGTTAGAAACCGTCAGTTCACAATCAGCTGCACCCATGTGGCCGGGATCCGTCACCACGGCGGTATCACAATTCAACGTGGCTTGTGACGCATCGATTATGCCACACACCTTCAACAAAGGAGTCAGCGCAAGGGCTGAAAGTGATTCCCTCGACCGTACCATCCAAATCGGCGGCGCAGGACCCAGTGAATATCCCGTTATGCGACCAACAACGGCAGACATGTTATACGCACCAGCACCATCGACTAACGAGGTCCCTCGTGAGTTTCCTTCAACTGTGGACTTCTCCACACAAGCCGGTTCCATGCTCATTCCGGCGGTTGTGGACATGAAACGCATTGATCTACAGGGCGCAGAGTTGACGCTCAAGAGCGCATCTAGCGTGGCCTCCCATGAGCTGAACATTCCCGTGGCCTCAGTCATCTGCGCCAACACGTCGGAGCTCCAGTCAGTCCTCACTACTGACAGCGGTCTCCAGATAATGAGCCCGGCTGAAGCCCAGTCGCGCAACTTCCAACCCCACACCAAAGACGTCGTAACCACAGCCATCGGACAGTGGGCATCTACAGATAGAGGCACGGAAACGGCTGCTTTAAGGCACCTGGCTCAGCTCAGCATGCAGGCACCACAAAGTCTGAAAGAGAACATGATCATCACCATGCCCGCAACAGCTGTGCTCCGTGGTCAAAACGCAATCCATGCCGGCATGATGGCGTCAATGAATTTGCAAAGTGGGAGCACCCCCTCAGAGACCGATTCCCTCACCAATGAACGCATTGTTGCTCTCCTCCGCAGCTCCACTTCCTCAAAACGCCTGCATATTACCAGTGGAAGCGTCTGCCATTCGGACAACCTCGGCGGAGGTCGCTTAGTGTCACAACGTTCGGTGAAGGATCTGGCAGAAGAGATCAACCGTGGTTCTCAGTCGGCTATAGACAGTTTCGTCTCTGCAAGTGGTACCGCGTAGCCTCCGGCGGCCAGCAAGCTCCGAGGTCAATACAGGTTATCGAGCAGTTCCCCGGTACTTCGATTACCCTTCGTTCTGCTGTCTCGCATCCAGATACTTCCACAACTCTAGGAACCTACATCAGCCGATCAGGAACTCTGATGTGTGAAGCGTCGATGCAGGTAGGAACTGTGCTCCTTCCAACCAAGATACACATGAATCCCACTGACACACAAATCCTTGAAAATACCCCACCGGAGGCACAGACGATAGTCACCGAGGCCACTAATGTGTCAGCTGGTTCTCTCCTCGTCCCATCAACCGTGGAAATGACTAGTGCATTGGCTGAAGTTTCAGGCATTCACTTGGTTGGTGTGAGTGATATCAGTCACGTGGCGGTGCAAATGGAGGGCGATATGTTATTTGGTGAGGCGGAAAAGAATCCATCCAAAGAACAAGGCGGAGGTCAATTCCAGACAATGATACGAATGCTGCATGGACTTCACACCACAGATGGCAGTGACAGCACAATGCAACCAATGACGTTCCAGGTCACCGTAGACGAAAGCAGAACCCGCGACACTATGCAGGTCTCAGGTAGCACGAAGACCGCAACCGCTGCATACTCCAGCCAACCCCGTCTCGCGACGTACACTTGTGCCTGCGGTCGAACTTACGCAACCAGTGATTTCGTTCCACAGCCGCTGCTGTCTTCGGCTGAAGATCGGCGAGTCACTGCCAGCAGGTTAGAAACCGTCAGTTCACAATCAGCTGCACCCATGTGGCCGGGATCCGTCACCACGGCGGTATCACAATTCAACGTGGCTTGTGACGCATCGATTATGCCACACACCTTCAACAAAGGAGTCAGCGCAAGGGCTGAAAGTGATTCCCTCGACCGTACCATCCAAATCGGCGGCGCAGGACCCAGTGAATATCCCGTTATGCGACCAACAACGGCGGACATGTTATACGCACCAGCACCATCGACTAACGAGGTCCCTCGTGAGTTTCCTTCAACTGTGGACTTCTCCACACAAGCCGGTTCCATGCTCATTCCGGCGGTTGTGGACATGAAACGCATTGATCTACAGGGCGCAGAGTTGACGCTCAAGAGCGCATCTAGCGTGGCCTCCCATGAGCTGAACATTCCCGTGGCCTCAGTCATCTGCGCCAACACGTCGGAGCTCCAGTCAGTCCTCACTACTGACAGCGGTCTCCAGATAATGAGCCCGGCTGAAGCCCAGTCGCGCAACTTCCAACCCCACACCAAAGACGTCGTAACCACAGCCATCGGACAGTGGGCATCTACAGATAGAGGCACGGAAACGGCTGCTTTAAGGCACCTGGCTCAGCTCAGCATGCAGGCACCACAAAGTCTGAAAGAGAACATGATCATCACCATGCCCGCAACAGCTGTGCTCCGTGGCCAAAACGCAATCCATGCCGGCATGATGGCGTCAATGAATTTGCAAAGTGGGAGCACCCCCTCAGAGACCGATGCCCTCACCAATGAATGCATTGTGGCTCTCCTCCGCAGCTCCACTTCCTCAAAACGCCTGCATATTACCAGTGGAAGCGTCTGCCATTCGGACAACCTCGGCGGAGGTCGCTTAGTGTCACAACGTTCGGTGAAGGATCTGGCAGAAGAGATCAACCGTGGTTCTCAGTCGGCTATAGACAGTTTCGTCTCTGCAAGTGGTACTCGCGTAGCCTCCGGCGGCCAGCAAGCTCCGAGATCAATACAGGTTATCGAGCAGTTCCCCGGTACTTCGATTACCCTTCGTTCTGCTGTCTCGCATCCAGATACTTCCACAACTCTAGGAACCTACATCAGCCGATCAGGAACTCTGATGTGTGAAGCGTCGATGCAGGTAGGAACTGTGCTCCTTCCAACCAAGATACACATGAATCCCACTGACACACAAATCCTTGAAAATACCCCACCGGAGGCACAGACGATTGTCACCGAGGCCACTAATGGGTCAGCTGGTTCTCTCCTCGTCCCATCAACCGTGGAAATGACTAGTGCATTGGCTGAAGTTTCAGGCATTCACTTGGTTGGTGTGAGTGATGTCAGTCACGTGGCGGTGCAAATGGAGGGCGATATGTTATTTGGTGAGGCGGAAAAGAATCCATCCAAAGAACTAGGCGGAGGTCAATTCCAGACAATGATACGAATGCTGCATGGACTTCACACCACAGATGGCAGTGACAGCACAATGCAACCAATGACGTTCCAGGTCACCGTAGACGAAAGCAGGACCCGCGACACTATGCAGGTCTCAGGTAGCACGAAGACCGCAACCGCTGCATACTCCAGCCAACCCCGTCTCGCGACGTACACTTGTGCCTGCGGTCGAACTTACGCAACCAGTGATTTCGTTCCACAGCCGCTGCTGACTTCGGCTGAAGATCGGCGAGTCACTGCCAGCAGGTTAGAAACCGTCAGTTCACAATCAGCTGCACCCATGTGGCCGGGATCCGTCACCACGGCGGTATCACAATTCCATGTTGCCGCTGACACCTTATTTTCTCCGTCTTCGTCCTTTGTGAATAAACTTTCTGGAAAGCAGAATCCTGTTACTGTGGATAATTTCATGCAGTGTTCCGAAGTTGATGCTTCTGACCTTCAGGAAACAATAATTTTAATGACGTGTGGAATGGATGTTCATACCTTCCCTCTTTCATGCACGTCGCCAACGCAGGTTATTGGACAACCTAACAGTTCCACGTCCACCAGGAACCCTGCAGTTCAGAGTGATGCCAGCGTTCAGTGTGCGGTGTTGACCCGTCAAGATCTTCTGAGCTTGCGCTTCCATCCCTCCACAGCAGTTAACACATTATCCGCTATTTCTCCAGGGCTTGTTGCTGGTGACTTAGCCCTTCTCCGTCCAACCAACCAGATTGGTCAGAATGCGGCTCCAGATGAGAAGCGTGAAGTTGGTTACTACAGTAAACACGCCGCTGCTGACACACAGCCCGTTCCTATGTGCACAGTTTGTCAACAACGGAATATTTCTGACTGTTTGCAGTCGATGCCTGGTCGGGATACCAGAGAAATACCTACTCAGTCCATACGTCAAAATATCAGTTCCCAGGGTAGGCGGATGGATCTTCTGTCGGAACGAGCGGCCCTAACCGACCAACAGGATACTGCCACGGACATTGATCCCCTGAAAGCTTTGACGGATCAGGCTGCTTATGTGCACGATGGCCAGGTGGAGAGGTATATAGAAGCACTCACCAATGCGGAAGCCCAGCAGCTCTCCACCGTTGTAGTGGCAGCACGCAAAATGATGCAGAAAACATTTAGTACTACCGGCCGGTTAACCGGAGTGAGCACATACGAACGACTGAAGGAACATAATATGGTAAAATTGTTGGTAACAGAGTATGACGCAGACAGGAGGTCCAAGATGAACTGGGCGCAGACCCAAACCGAGCAAATGCCGAACACCATCGCAGGTGCTGGAGGTGAAACTCAACGCTTAGAGGCTTCACTGGGCGGTCCTAGTCCACCAATTAAAATTGTTCGGTCAGAAAAAACGAAAAAATCTGATGTCTACTCCTCCTCCATTAGTAGTGGCTCTGATGAGGAGGAATATTTAACCCAGGCAACAGTGCGCCCATGGCCGATGCGGCCGCGATCGAAAGACTATTGCGACGTCGCTTGCACCGCTCAGATTGCTCCCGAGTCTCTGGAAAAGAGGATACAAGTTACTGAGGAAGCCATACAGGCAGCCAGTCAGCCGTGGATGCCGAATCCCCCTGATTCTCCTACTGGACGCTAGAATACCCCCCCCCCCCTCCAAGCCCTTCCCAAACATAAACTGGTGTTCATGTGCATCATAGTTGACAAATCTATTTCTTTTTTCCTACCGCTTTGATCGAAAAAAACAAGGACTAACCCACTGCAGATTTACTTTTATTTTCCAGAGACTTCCCATGTCTATGGAAGATCGACCGCCGATTCCGACGGGCTCCACCGTGTGTTCCAGAGTAGTAGGCTTGGGCTGCATCTGCCGCACTCGCTCTTCCACCTTGACCTGTGTCCCGTGTTATGGCCAAGTTAAGAAAATCGGAGGTGGGAGAGGGCGCATGTGACTGGCGCGGCCGGAGCCGCCTCTAAGGGTACTGCCACACCTGGCTCGGATCCTACGGTGTGGGCGTGCCTTAAGTCCCGAATACAGAAGGAGTCATTGCAGCCTGACGCTCAGATCATAGTCGTGTCACAGAGAGCAGTAGATAGGAGGTTAAATGGAAGTCCTCGCTGATTTTGTGCTTTCAGAGACGGCGTGAAGTGAGAAGCGACGTCTAGCCCGCCTCCTACGTGTGTCGGTTGCTACGGTAGCTAGCTAGCCGCCAGCTGGGGCTAGTAAACCCGCTTCTGATTGGGCGAAATTAAGGAGTCACGTCCCCGCTAGTGGGAATTGTAGCACTAACAGGCGCGCTCGCGCGTGCGGATTTTGATCGATAGACGGACAGGTTTCGTACTCTCTCGCGCGAGGTGCAGACCGGTTCTGCAAGGTACGTTTGCTTTGCTGCTGAACTAGTTTTTGCCCTTCAGCCCGTTGAGAAAAGGAATTGCAACAAACAAGACGGATACGTCAAGCGGAGTGCCTGGTGCACTAGCTAGAATCATTGGCGTATTTCAACCACAACAATACAGGACATGGAAATAGGAGGCCTCCCCGTAATACAGGTGAACTTGCACTAAAATCCAGGGCGAGAAGATTTAGAGCTAGGACACAGAAATAGGCAGTCTGTCTAGAATTTAGCTGTGGTTCCTCTATCCGTGTTGAAGCATGCGAACCACCTTACTTAGACGGTTGAGTACTCTCAGAATGCATTTCCGGGGTGGGAATTGAAGCGGCGCAACCACAAAGTGACACTCATCGCACCCGGCGTTCCAATGCAACAACAGAGGTCCTAACGTAGACCTCTTTGAAGGTGGGATGTCTTCGTATTGCAGTCGCTTAAATAGTGCATTTACTGCGCCTAGAGGCGCGAGGGGTCGATCGACTCCCTGTTTGTTTCTCTATCAATATTGTCAAGAGCTTGAAGAGCTTATCTAATGCTAATTGGTCAGTTGTGATTCCGGACTCCTCTGGAATCAAATAACCATGTGAAACTAGTGTCACCACAGGTGAAAGTTTAGATCGAATAGACGATTTTAAGCGCTCAGTCGGGAATACATCTAATTTATGGATTATGATCCTGAGACAAACGCTACGGAAGCGGTCTATGCAGGCATTCGGGAAGTGTACCATTGCCGATCGTTCGGCTAAATGAGGTTGAACCCTTTCCCACGATGTTATAAGTCACTTTCTGACGCGTTTATAGTGAGCCAGTCAACTGAGAATTATTAAGAATAATGCTTAATTACTGTTATGGGGCTTGTCGAGGTAGTGAGGTCGACAACACAAAGGTTTCGCAAATCAGAAGTCAGGGAAGACGGGCTGCGTAGGACAAGCTTTCCAGAGTAGAAGAGCGTACAGGAGCTCTACCAGCAATTGTCACTAGCTATCCCTTCGGGCCAGCTGATGTTGTGATTTTGTTGAGATTCCCTGACCCAAACCATGCGCCTATCGCCTGCAAGCACCCAGCGAATTGATGCATTTTTATTGGCTACGAGTTCCCGAGACGCTAGAGCCAAGACTAGCAGCGAGGCGATTAGGAGCGAAAGGCGTACAGAAGGAAAAATGCGGGCGGCGCAAGCAGCGATTCGACCAAGGTGCGAATATGCATGGTTTAGCAGGTGAAGGCATGATGAGTCAGTGGTGGCGGCGTTGAAAGCGGAAGCAGGCCGCCACAGGCTAATCCATTTGAATTAAAGAACTTGGTGGTTGTTTTTAAAATTCATTGAATCAGATACTGTTTTCAGTATGTCTTTCTTTCCACAGCTGCTGAATTCGCCAATAAAACGCCGAATTTTCTCGATGCCCTACGATAGTTCGGTCGTCCCACGCAATGCTTGAGCTCAGTGACTGACAAGGTTAGAGGAGCACTTTTGCGCGGAACATACACGCCCCATCCATCTTAGAAGGAGTGCCATAAAGTCCACCTTATACAGGAACCCTTTTAGACTGACTATCCGTCTTGAGAGGAAGACCGAGTTATCCCGGAAGTTGGAAGTCTTTCAAGCGACAACTTTTAGCATGTCGTGGAAACAGATTCCCCCATAGTCTGCCGCAACAGCTTAAGCCACCGAGAAACTCTAGCAGCCGCGTAATTAAGGCTCGGTCCCGAACGGGATGAGAAAGTGTTGGACGTCAGTTAAGAGAATATTCGGTACGAATGCATACGTGAATAGGAACCACCCACAATACATGTGGCTTTGCTACCAATTCCGAGGATTAAGGGGAGTTTTCGTGCTAAGTTTAGGGATATGTTTAGGTTACGGTTGAGGTCAAATTTAGGGTTAGGACCGGGAGTATGTTAAAGGGTAAGGTTTGTGTTCATGTTAACTGTAGAGTTGAGGTTTATGGTAGGGCTAGGGTTACAGGTAGCGTTAACGTTCGGTTGTATTTTAGGGTTGGGGTTAGGGTTAAGACACGGGTATATTTACCCTTCCTGACATTCATCACAAGGCCACCAATTTTAATGGTGTGGAGTGTTTCCCGTTCCCATGTCCTATTTAGGCGGCCATACAAGGCATCCTTAATGACTATTCTATTCTGTACAGCAAGATTGGAAAACAGGTTAGAACAATTTGTCAGCCGGATGAGGATACTCTCCTAGCGCCGCGAGTGTACTATCCCGAGTGCGAGTGAGTAACATTTCTTTATGTTTGTTATTTTCGTTCGAGGGCTTGCACTCTCCCATAATTCCCATGCTGAGGTCCCCGAGGTCTCCGCTGCTTAATTATTTGCACACCTTGGTGACACCGTGAGTGTTCGCATCAGCTGGACCTGGCGGCCATCTTCTATGCGGTGAATGAACGTTCTCCCTTGGTTTTAACCGCAACGGACCGAGGATGATCTGGGCGGATATCTCTGCGTTTGAAATCACTCAATGGACTCTGCAATCAGCAAGGAAGCATCTGGCTGCACCTTCCGCACTTCGGTGCTGCTTCATGTGACCTCCGCGATGCCCCCCATTGGACCCATTCCCCAAGGGCGACAGTTTTTTTTTTCTTAAATATCACTGGGAGTATTTTTTCACTGTCTGCTCTTTTTCAACTATGTTCCATCCAGTTGGCTCATATCAATTGGCCTCGCAAACATATCGAGATACTATTTTTTTTAATACCACAACTCGCATGTGCAAATAGGGAATTTATAGGTGACTTACCTACACCTCCCTCAAACATACTGATACTGGTCAATACTGTTCGCTCGCCGGAATCATGGCTTTACTTGTCCGAGCTTTCAAAATCCTCTTGGAGTCCATCGTCAGATATAAAAGTGGCAGCAAAATGCAAGCAACAGTTATAGGGGACAGGGACCAATCAGACACCAGTGATACCAGTCCGGAGATGACTGCGAAGGGCTTTGTATGCCGACGCAAGATCGATAAATTGATTGACTGATTTTTCATCGGAGATCCAGGCATCAAGCAATTCTTGGCTGGCCTTGCTTCTGATGTGGGCGATTATATTCGTGGTTGTGAAGTTACACTCGTGACCCGTTTCGTAGATGTGGGCAGTCAATTGTGATAAACCGTCACCCTGTCTCACAGCCAACTAATGATCGTGTACGCACGATCCAAGCATGCGTCCACTCTGTTCTGTGTAGTTGCTGGAACAGTTTTGGCACGGGATGCGAAACCCGACTGCTCACTAGGATTGAATATGTCCTTCATTTTCATGACCCTGCTGCGCATGATAGCCATTGGCTGGTATGCAATTCCGACATCCTGTCCCGCAGCAATGCGCTCGGTCGCTTCTACGGCATGGATATGTAGGCATCGGCTTATGAACACCTTTGAATAGCCGTTCCGCATAAACTGGTCGCGGAGGTAACGGGTCTCACGCGCTTTTTCTGCCAGGTTTCTAAAATGAGTCTGGAAGCTTTTTTACAGTGTTCTCACACAGCTTTGTTTTATGAACCACTGGATGGTTGCTGTGAAAATTAAGAAGCAGCTTGTGTTCGTCGCCTTCCTGTAGACAGTTGTTTCTATTTTGCCGTGGGGACTTCGCCTGAGAAGTTCATCAAGGAAGGGGAGTTCTGCTCTTTTTCTTCTTCCCTCGTGAATTTTATATCTGAGAAAATCGATTTAAGGTGATCATGGAAATGCTGCAGCATGTTCCTCTTGACAATAACAAACGTGTCATCTACGTAACGTTGCTAAAAATTGGTGGCTGTTGGGTGAAGGCAATCTTTTCCCGCTCTTGCAGGACCAATTCTGCCACTAAACCAGAGATTGGGGAGCCCGTTGGAGTCCCCCTGATGCGCTCATCGGTTTTTCCTACAGGTCTTTTGGCAGAATTCGAAAAGCATCATAAGGTGTTCAATTTTGAGCAAACTCTGGGTTTCGTTGTATGACTCCTCAAGTTTCCTACACAAGAATCCTCGTCTTAAACTCAGCGGGCTGAATGTGAATAATGACGTCACGTCAAAAGAAGCCATCATTTCGTTCGATTGAATCCTCTGACCTTGGAGGTCTGCCAGGAATTAAGAGGCTGAACGGACAGAGGCAGTCGACTTGTTTCGGAGGAATAACAGTTTCGAGTACATCAATGTTGCCAAATTATAGTTAGGGCTGTTTTTTAGGGTAACGATTGTCCACAATGGAACATTTGGTGTATGGATCTTTAGCAGCCCATAGAAACGAGACAGGGCAGTATCCGTTCGAAATCTCAGACGAATACAGCCATGATTCCAGCGAGCAAACAACCTTCTTCTTCTTCTTATTTTTCTTCTCTTTCTTCTTCTTTACTTATGCACATCTGGAACGCGAACAGTCACCTCTGTTAGTGGGCAGTGCGTCACGGTGCCTTGAGCGAGAGCGCACCTGAGTTGGCCTTGAAAGTGATTGGCCAGTTTGGCTAGCCGTGTTTGTCTGAGAACCAGGCTGTCAGATGGGCACAGCGTGGCAACAGGCGCCAGTAGTAGGACCACTAAAAATCAGCCTTGTTAAGACATGGAAATTGGAACCCCCATTTTAACAGACAGCCTCGTGCAAATATTTTAATGCCATAGCTCTAACCCTGACACTAACCATAACTCGAATCTTTACTCTAACCCTAGCTTAACACTCAACCTAACAACGCCTGGAGTTAGTGGACCACGCCGAAAAGATGGTGAAGAGGATGCTGACGCATCATCCTATGGGACAGCCTGACACATGGGAGGCGTTAAAACCCAAATGTATTAAGGAGATCTGAGGGGCGAACAGATGAAGAACGCCAGCTTCGTGGTAGCTGCTGGTTGGTCCAGGTAACCGTACGTCGGGTTGGTTATGTACCGGTTCAGCGCACCTGCACACAACCGAGGTGTCGGGATAAAGCTAACATTACGCGAGAAAAATTGCCCTTCTGGACCAAAGGAGAGATCGGCGCCCTCCCCCCCGCGCGAAGAAAATGATGTGACGAAATTTACAAGAAGTCATATTTTAGGACAGAAAAAAGGGGAAAGTGTCTTATTCAAAGCATGACAGAGATCATCCCAAAAAACCAACGTGGGGAGGGATAGAAATTAGACTTTGAGACAGACTATGGCTGGTGCGTCACCATGGCAACTGCAGACAAATAGGTCCAAACATTCTGAATCCCCTTGAACCGATTAGTCGGATTCCATAGTATTGAGAACCCTATTTTTCTGCCTCGAATTCCCTATCTAACCTGTCGATATCTCATAATGTTTTCAATAGCTTGCATGAGGTTGGTGATTTTAATTAGGAAGGAAAGATAAAACCTTCATTTCGACCAGTTCTTTGCAGGCAACAGCGTCTTTATGAAGTGAGGTAGTCGTAATAGAGAGATATCCTGATTTAAAAATATATTAATTTGCATACTTTTTTTAAAAAATTGGTCTGAGTAACCTTTATGTGTAACATTCCCAGGCTTTTTAACCCAGAACACAGGGAGTGCTAGTTTACCTAAATAACAAAAAGTCGTTGGGTTGTTAGATGGTAGTAAAAAGGGACGAAAACCTCTGCATTTGTCATCTGCCGTAGTTCGGTCTGTCACCTTGTGTCCCAATTACTCTTTTCTGCAAATGTCTCTGATGATAGGTTCAAGTGAGAATCCGAAACGTCAGGCCAGTAACCATCATGTTCCAGTGATCGCTTCTTCTTCTTATTATTATTATTATTATTCTGGATTGATTGTACTGCCTGTCATGGCGTCTGTCTACACCTTGGCAGTTCGACCGTCGATTTCGACGAGGTCCACCGTATGCTCCACACCAGGTGGTGCAGGGACGGTGACTTGCGCGTGAATTAGTTTTAAGTGATAGTAGCCTTGCGCTGCAGCTACCGCATTCTCTCCTCCTCCCCCACCTGAGCCCGGTGTCAAGACAGAGTCAAGAAGACCGGAGATGGGAGAGGGCACAGGTGGCTGGCGCGGCCGGAGCCGCCCCTGGGCGTGCCACCACACCTGGCTCGGATCCCAGAGAGTGGGGGTGCCATAAAGACCACATTGAGAAGGAGCCATTGCAACCTGACTCTCAGTCCGCCAGTCAGCCACTCCACACAAAACACAGATTGGGCTGGCCACGCGGTCCGAGTTATCCCGTCAGTTGGCAAGCTTCCAAGCCACGGCTTTTAGCGCACCGTGATAGTTTCAAGCGCGTCATATTGTTTATAGTGAGGAAAATACGCTGAGCTGTTGACCTCACTCTCTCCCCCACCCCCACAATCAGACCACTGTCCGAGCCGGTCAGTTGCCTGATGTGGGAGTGGGCGCATTGGCTGACGGATCGGCGTACCCATCTTCGCGCGCCACAGCACGACCTGGCCCCCATAACGCACACACCAGGATTCACAAACTCAGTGGATATGGAGCAGCCATCGCCGTCTGACTCCCAGTCCACTGGTCAGCCACTCGACTCACACAGCACATACACTGAGCCGACGGCGTGGTCTGGTGGAAGCGTTAGATTGGCAGACTTTCCAGCCACGGTTTCTAGGAAACGGTGATATACTCTGGTTAATGGTGATTGTGAGGGTGTTGTCGATGTATTGGTGTAGATAGTGTGCGCTGATGTAGCTTAGCCTACACCTAAAGCATGCCACACTCGTCTACGGCAATGAGAGCTCACACAGACAGCGGGACCCGTCTAGTGCCTGTTTGGGGTGCGCAGAGGCGCACGTGTGGCAGCTTGTCTGTTGGCTTAAGTCTTGCTCGAACATGGTCACAGTACGGGCGCGTGGCTAAGTACACATCTATATAAAGTCGGTTTATATATCGTCACAGGGAGGGGGCCACCCATCAAACTCTTGCATGAACGTCACATAACCTATTCATCGCTTCGACGATGAGTCACCGGTGTTCAACAGGCTTACCCGCTTGTCTAGCACTGGTCTCAATCGACTGATTTACTGTAGCCAAGGTACACACTAACAATTAAGGTTAGACTTTCACCCCCCATGCAACTGGTCTGGAGCGAATTTCATGAACTCTATTGTTCGAGCAATCTCAAGATGATGAATGTTTTTGTAAGAGCCTAGCAACCTGTCGTTTTAGACTGAATCGTCTTCAATGTGTATCGTTTTTTGTTACAAAGGATCTTGAAGTGTATGACTGCTTCCATATCGCTCCGCTAACGGACTAAAAACACAGATTTTAACAGAGCTACCGAGACCTCCTATCAACTAATACATCATGATTAAGGAAAAAAGAAATTCCCAAATGCAGCTTAAGGGCCAATTAATAAGGGTAACTATGTTAAGGATCATAGTTAAGTTTCTAACGCTGACTGACGGAATTTATTAGGCACCGGCTTCCTCAACACTCATAAGTTAGGGCAAAAACCAGGAGTTTCTCTGGTTGAACGGAAATTTCTATAGACGAATCTCTCTTTCTCGGTTAGCAACTTTTTAATCTTATATAGAGATTTCAGACAAAGAATCACAAAAGACTGAATTAAAAGTGAGGTAGTAAAACCGTTGTGGGCTAGCTAGTTTTGCTATTTGAATTAGAAGAGGGGTTTTTACTCCAACAGATCTGATTGGAAAGTATTTAAGTGCTCATATTGAGAGTTCCGGAGTGATAATTCGTGAAGTACAAGTGGTGACAGAGGTTGCTTATATGCCCTTATATATATGTAGAAAGTGGGAATAAGAATCGCCCGTCCTACAAGCGCCTTTCCCCTAAATTCCGCGGAACTCAAGGTTAGGTTTAAGTGATGGATTGGGATTAAGGCAAGGCTAATCGACCTTGAGCTAATTTATTATTTTCTCCTTTTGTTTCCGCGGCCTTTTGGTGAATGTTTTACGGGCTCGACAGTTACTTGCGTCATGAGCCATCACCCGGATGAAGCGTGATTGAGCCTCTGTGGGGTTATTCGTTCTGGTGACCAGTTCGCTTCCCCCTCCTCTTGGATAAGTTTGATATCTGGCGGTGCCTGACCGATTTTCCCAACTTCAACGTGACCGTCTCATCTTGGGCCTTGGCGATGGCTCCTGCTTAGTTCCTGGTTTTGGTAATCCTGGTGTGAGTGTCAAGGGAGCCAGGTCGTGCTGTGACGCGCAGACGGGTTCACCAGCTCTCTCAGCCACCGCGCTTACTCGCGCATCGGACAACTGACCGACTCGGACGGCAGTCTGATCATTAGAGTGAGGCCAAAGGCTCAGCGCATTTTCCTCACTATAAAGCATCTGACGCGCTTCAAACTATCACCATGCGCTACAAGTCGTGACTTGAAAGGCTGCTACCTGACGTGATAACTCGGTCCCCCGAATTGAGAGTTAGACTGTAATGGTTCGTTCTTACTCAGCTGGGATCCAAGTCACCCCCCTCGCTCTGTTGTTGTGTCCTTGTTTGGTGTGGACCACAGTGCGTGAGCCTGTGCCCTCTCCCATCTCCGGTCTTCTTTAATTTGTCTTGACACCAGGCACAGATGAGGGGAGTGACACAGAGAGCGCAAATCCAGCGCAAGTCACGATCCCTGCACGACCATGCTGTGGAGCACACGCTGGGCATCGTCGAACTCGACGGTCGAACTGTTATTGTGCATATAAGGACTCAGTAACTTATAACCCGGAGGCGGTTCGAGATGATTGCTCATCGAGTCAGCAGTCATGTTGATCGTAACTTGTAAAGGTATATGGTATGTGACTATCAATCCAAACCTGCGCAGTAAACCGCAAGCAAGTTTGAAGCAAAACATTATCTGTATAGGTCATTTAAGTCTCTTTTAAATGACTGCCATACAGTTCAGTAAATGCTGCTGTGCGTGGGACATTATAACTTACGCGAATATACTATTTGAGAAATATCACCTGAAAATTCTGCTTGGGTGGCCACTCGAATATGCATATGACCTAATATTCATGAGTTATCCGCTGTAATGTCAACGGACACAATTTAGGATGTTCTTTTCCACAGTTTTCAGAGACCTCGGTAAGCCATTCAAGGACAAATTTATTCGAAGGTTCCTCTAGATGTAAGGGAACTTTTCACTTTAAAGCCAACCGATAAGTCAACAAATCAAAATCCCAAAATGACTCCAGCATTTTACATGTCCTGTGATTATTACGCAGCCCATATAACGGTGGTCCAGTCAACAAAGAGTAGTATATTCGCCATAGTAGACTGCCGCTCTGTACGTGATATAAATTTGGTGTGTTAGTGCAGGCACTGAAGTTCTTTAAATAATTTCAATTTTAACGATGTTGCCATTTTTTAAGCATATTTCACGCTCCAAGCGTCTCAGTCTTGGGCACTTATATCAGCTGGTCTCCATGACACCAGTACAGAGCTTATTCGGGTCTGGCGTACTCTTGAAAATGCTATTACTTATTGTGCCTGGTAGTCATCTAGTGGATTTTTAGATTGATTCCTTGGAAGACCCTGCTTGAGCAGTCAACTTACTATTTCAAAATCGGTGGATTACGTACGTTGCAGTAGGCTGGGTGGGTAAATAGACCCAAGTGTGATTAAACTGATGGTTCTCGGTGGAACCTCGTAGCTCAGGTGGTTTTAGCGTTGGCTGTACTAAAGCCTTCCCTTGCTGTCGTTAGTTAGAATCCCATCGAGGTCATCGAGTTTTTCATAAGTGGGTTAAATAAATGTTATTATTGTCAAACTTTCACACGCGGGTTGATGCCTTTGTTCGTGAATTTCTGGGGCAGTGGATGTGGACGGTCTAAATGAGCGAGTTGCAGGACCAGCCCGATTCATGCTAAACAAATTCACGCAAAAGTCAACTCTTGTCCACCCTATAAGCCAGTGGCTGGCCTTGGCACTTGCGACGGTTGAACTGCCGATATGAGTTAATTAAATTGAGAGATGATTAGCTTTAATCATGTTCGAAACAAAAAATTGATATCTCAGTGCGTTTTTAACACAATTAGATATCTTGTGTGGCTGTTGGAAATTAGAGGCACACACAGTAAGGTCAATACCTGTGTTCAGAGCCAACAAACTCGATGAAGCGATGGCAGTTGATGGATCGAGGGTGCTAGGCGCCCTTGAAGGCCCAACATCGGCTAGCAATTCAGATGCACTCGACCACATAACGGTCCTTATTTTGGCTTAATGTTGCTGGAACAAACCAAGTACTGCCTACTAAAAGTTCGAAACATATAAGCCAGTTGAACTGAAATGCATTTCTTTCTAATAAACGCAATAAAAGCATGGACAATCAAGAAAAAAACAGCAACAAAAAGCAAAAAAACAACAAAAATATTGTTGAGCTGTTCATTCTACTTAGCTTGACGTGTTTCATTGTTCGATTTTTGCCTGAAAATATCGACCAAAGGCACGAAGACAATCGTGCAAGATGATTTGGAAGCGTCAGACAGGCGAACCCGACCGGTGTGCCTTGCATGTCTTCGCCACCTTAACCGGAAAAGCACCAGATGGTTATAAATCTCCGTGTCAAAGCTAGCAGCCCACTCAAGTAAACATCACTCTCTCCGTCCCCTGCGCGCAACCCACAAAGTTACTCAAATACTGTAGCTCAGCAGAGAAGGTTAGGCTGGACGGAAACTAGCTGTGAGCTGAAATCAGATCTTCCTTTCTGCACTCGGGTTGGATGAAAAGACTTCCTTTCGCAAGATCAGGGTGAAAAGTTTGTGACTCTCCCAAATGAATGTGCTTTATAGACTGCCTTACCACATAAAGGTGACGTCAATTAGGAAAAAGTGCGACCGACGGTCATCAAAGGAATTATTTGAGGAATATACTCAAATTTATACCTGCCCTTACCTAGAGCATGGATGCCTTTTTTTGGACCCCGCTTTTAGAAATATTTGGTGAGGGCGTTTGGGGACGAAGAACTCGTGACCACGTCAAAAGATCTGCCAGAAACAAATAAGGCTATGCACTATAAAGTAAGTTCACTTTCACAAGCAAATGAACTATCTGCAGACTCAGCAGGGATAAGACGCTTTTCACTCAAAAATATCTCGGCAGAGCCAAGTGAATTTATGCAGGTGCTTCGTGAATGCCTTTATCTCTGCGAACCCCTTAATGGAAATTATTCACTGACCTTGCAGAAATACGAAATTTGCAACTAAAGGCAACGCTCGTGGTAAAAGTACCTTTCCAGGGCAACGTGTTGGAGGAAAAAAAATGAAGGGAAAACTGCGTCAGACCAGATTTTTTAAATTTAATAATAACCTCCGATAATGGAGGGCAAAGACACGTTGACTCTTTACCGGCTTCTGTTGGAAATACATAGCATGGGTCACCAATCATCCATCGATGAGGCTCAAGAATATACAATAGTTCGACCGCAACAGACAGTGCGGTCCATCCGCAAAGTTCTTTCTGTATCCGCTTCAGTTCCACCGTGCTCCCGTGGAACGAGAAAGTCAAGAAGACCGAAGAAGTAGGTTAAGATGCAATTTTTGTAAAGCTTATACGCGTACCACACACGACCGGTTATCTACATTTTCCATTAGCCAGGCCACGAAAAAACTGGGAGATTTCTGAGCTCGCCTAGGGGAGCGCTGAAGAGGCCATATTAAAAAAGGCGTCATTGCTGTCCAGAGGAGGATCGAGGGATCACATCAGATGGCCACCTTCCAAATCTCGACTTTTATCGTGTCGCGATAACTTCAAGTGTTGCACTTCCCTCTTCCTTGCTCCAGAAGCCTGTTCGTGCGTGTCGGTGGAGTGGCGATGCGTTTGAGTGCAGTTGTCGACGTGGCACGCGAATCCGTTTACTGCGTACCATGCGCATGGCATGGCAACTGTTAGGCGCTCGCGCAGGCTCAGAACATTTCGTTTTGGCCTGTCACAGGGGCAGCGCAGCCCGTTTTGTGAAATAAGGCTTCACGGAACCCCGCCCTGGAACGTATGATGGACAGGCGTGTGGATGTCAAGAAGAACTTACATCAGAAAAGTAATTGGAGCAGCGCATACTTGCGTCAGCGAAGCAGGCTCCTTGAATGGATACTGCACGCGCCAAGGAAAATCTTGCAATCCATGCAGTTTGCGTGGCCTAAAGCCAACCTTCTGGACACCTAGGTTTAATCCGGCGGGAGTTGATCGTTCCAAGTCTGTCACAGCAGCTGAAGCCGGCATGACCTTCGAGCTAGATACCGAATAGGAAGCAGAAAAATTGGATGCCAGTTGAGAGTGTATTGTAGCCCGTAAGAGACGTTGGAACAAATTGGCAACCGAATGAGGGCACATTTGCGACAATGTGAGAGTTGGCGTTTCCGAGTGAGATTGATAGAGTCGCCACATTGCCTTTATAACGTCCTTGTTGGGTCCGTCACTATGGTGTCGACTCTCGTCTTTCGTATTAGACGCAGATCCAGTGAAAGATTCTTCACAGTCCAATAGAGCAGGCTCTGTAAGAGATTCACCCACCTGAGATTTGTCTTGTTGCTGAAACTCATTCATATTCAGGTTTGTAAAAGTAGACAACGTAGAGATGATATATATATATATATATATATATATATATATATATATATATATATATATATATATATATAAAGAGAGAGAGAGAGAGCGCATAGAGAACGCTGGCGGACCCACTGAGGAGCCGAAACCCTCGTTGCTGTGTCACACAGCAGCAGAAACATCGGCGAAACACGTGTCTGGGCTTTTAGCTAAGATCTATGTCGGAAGTACGGTATAACGTCTTTGACATATATATATATATATATATATATATATATATATATATATATATATGATGGAATGGAACCGACAAAGACAAGGGAGACCGGAATGGCCATTTTTGGCTTATTAGCCGTCATCAGCCAGTCATACCCAATCCCAAGTGTGGCACACCTAGGGATTCGAACCCGCGACCTTTGGTATTTGAGTCGAACGCTCTACCATTTGAGCCACGGGCTCGTTGTTTTGTCGGTTGTGATCGGGAATATGATGATAGTGTGGGGCTCACCGATCTGCTTAAGGAACATGCATGTTCCGTTGTGCCCTGGAGCTCAGACTAGAGCCCTCGCAGGCGGTCGCATAGCGACGTGTAGCATATGATGGAATGGAACCGACAAAGACAAGGGAGACCTGAATGGCCATTTCTGGCTTATAAGCCGTCATCAGCCAGTCATACCCAATCCCAAGTGTGGCACACCTGGGATTCGAACCCGCGACCTTTGGTATTTGAGTCGAACGCTCTACCATTTGAGCCACGGGCTCGTTGTTTTGTCGGTTGTGATCGGGAATATGATGATAGTGTGGGGCTCACCGATCTGCTTAAGGAACATGCATGTTCCGTTGTGCCCTGGAGCTCAGACTAGAGCCCTCGCAGGCGGTCGCATAGCGACGTGTAGCATATGATGGAATGGAACCGACAAAGACAAGGGAGACCGGAATGGCCATTTCTGGCTTGTTAGCCGTCATCAGCCAGTCATACCCAATCCCAAGTGTGGCACACCTGGGATCTGAACCCGCGACCTTTGGTATTTGAGTCGAACGCTCTACCATTTGAGCCACGGGCTCGTTGTTTTGTCGGTTGTGATCGGGAATATGATGATAGTGTGGGGCTCACCGATCTCGCTTAAGGAACATACATGTTCCGTTGTGCCCTGGAGCTCAGAATAGAGCCTAGCAGGCGGTCGCATAGCGACGTAGCATATGATGGAATGGAACCGACAAAGACAAGGGAGACCGGAATGGCCATTTCTGGCTTATTAGCCGTCATCAGCCAGTCATACCCAATCCCAAGTGTGGCACACCTGGGATTCGAACCCGCGACCTTTGGTATTTGAGTCGAACGCTCTACCATTTGAGCCACGGGCTCGTTGTTTTGTCGGTTGTGATCGGGAATATGATGATAGTGTGGGGCTAACCGATCTGCTTAAGGAACATGCATGTTCGCCGATGTTACCCGATTATTCACTGGAGTCCATATACCAGAAACCGCATAGAGAACGCTGGGGGACCCACTGAGGAGCCGAACCCCTCGTTGCTGTGTCACACAGCAGCAGAAACATCGGCGAAACACGTGTCTGGGCTTTTAGCTAGTATCTATGTCGGAAGTACGGTATAACGTCTTTGCCATATAAGATTCATACTACTTGTAGTACTACTTGTTTGTAGAATGGGCATTACGTGGTTATTCCACAGTGGTTGATTGTCTTCGACCCAAATGTTATGCTGCACGCCGCTGCGTCCGTATTCGCGAGGGCTCTAGTCTGAGCTCCAGGGCACAACGGAACATGCATGTTCCTTAAGCTGGATCGGCGAGCCCCACACTATCATCATATCTCCCGATCACAACCGCCAGAAACAACGAGCCCGTGGCTCAAATGGTAGAGCCTTCTGACTCCAAACACCAAAGGTCGCGGGTTCGAACTCCCAGGTGTGCTGCACTCTGGGATTTGGGTATGACTGGCTGATGACGGCTAATAAGCCAGAAAATGGCCATTCCGGTCTCCCTTGTCTTTGTCGGTTCCATTCTATCATATGCTACACGTCGCTATGCGATCGCCTGCGAGGGCTACTAGTCTGAGCTCAGGGCACAACGGAACATGCATGTTCCTTAAGCAGACCGACGAGCCCCCACACTATCATCATATTCCCGATCACAACCGACAAAACAACGAGCCCGTGGCTCAATGGAAGAGCGTTTTCGACTCACATACCAAAGGTCGCGGGTTCGGAATCCCAGGCGTGTGCCACACTTGATTGGGTATGACGCTGATGACGGCTAATAAAGCCAGAAATGGCCATTCCGGTCACTTGTCTTTGCCGATTTCCATTCCATCATAAGCTACATCAAGCCGCTATGCGACCACCCGCGAGGGCCTCTAGTCTGAGCTTCAGGGCAAAACGGAACATGCATGTTCTTAAGCAGATCGGTGAGCCCCACACTATCATCATATTCCCGGATTACAACGACACTAACGAGCCCGTGGCTCAATGGTAGAGCGTCTGACTCCACCAAAGGTCGTGGGTTCAAATCCCAGGGTGTGCTACACTTGGGATTGGGTATGACTGGCATGATACGCCTAAAGCCAGAAATTGCCATCCTGTCTCCCCTCGCTCGGTTCCATTCCATCATATGCTACAAGTCGCTATGCGACCACCTCGAGGCCCAGCTCTTAACTCCAGCGCACAACGGAACATACATTTTCCTCACAAACCGTGCGAGCCCAACACCATCAATCACATCCTCGATCACAACCGACAAAACAACGAGCCCGTGGCCTCCACGGTAGAAGCGTACGACCTCAAACACCACAGGTCGCGTAACGTATCCCAGGTGTGCCACTCTTGGGATTGGGCATGACCGGCCGATTACGGCGATGGCAGCACGACCATTCCGGTCTCCCTTGTCTTTCTCGGTTCCATTCCACCATATGCCACAAGTCGCTGGCGCGACCGGTCACGCGGGCTCTAGTCTCGGAGCTCCAGGGCACAACGGAACATACATGTTCCTTAAGCAGATCGGTTAGTCCACGCATTTATCATATTCCTGATCACAACCGACAAAAACAACAGTCGTGGCTCGAGAGATAGAGCGCGTTCGGATCTCAAATGCCAAAGGTCGCGGGTTCGATCACCAGGTGTGCCACACTTGGGATTAAGCGTGACTGGCGGATTACGGCTAATCAAGCCCGTAATGGCCTGTCAGGTCTCCCTTTGTCTTTGTTTGTTCCATTCCATCATATGCTTCACGTTACTATGGCGCAAACGTACCGTGAGCTCTAGTCTAGCTCTAGGGCACAACGGGAACATACATGTTCCTTAAGCAGATCGGCAGAGCTTCACACTATCATCATATTCCGATCACAACCGACAAAATAACGAGCCCGTGGTACACAATAGAAGCGTTCTGACTCAAATAACAAAGGTCGTCCGAATCACAGGTGCTACACTTTGGGATTGTGTGACTGGGCTGATTACGGCTAATAAGCCCGTAATGGCCATTCTGGTCTCCCTTGTCTTTGTCGGTTCCATTCCATCATATGCTTCACGTTGCTATGCGAACGCCTGCGAGGGCTCTAGTCTATGCTCCAGGGCACAACGGAACATACATGTTCCTTAAGTAGATCGGTGGAGCTTCACACTATCATCATATTCCCGATCACAACCGACAAAACAACGAGCCCGTGGCTCAATGATAGAGCGTCTCGACTCAAATAACAAAGGTCGCGGGTTCGAATCCCAGGTGTGCCACACTTGGATTGGGTATGAATGGCTGATGACGGCTAATAAGCCAGAAATGGCCATTCTGTTCTCTCTTGTCTTTGTCGGTTCCATTCCATCATATGCTACACGTCGCTATGCGACCGCTTGCGAGGGCTCTAGTCTGAGCTCCAGCACACAACGGAACATACATGTTCCTTAAGCAGATCGGTGAGCCCACACTATCATCATCATATCCTGATCACAACCGACAAAAGTCAACAGCCCGTGGCTCAAAGGTAGAGCGTTCGACTCCTAAATACCAAAGTTCTCGTCTAAATCCCAGGTGTGCCACACTTTGGGACTCGGGTATGACTGGCTGATGACGGCTTATGCTTCTCCCGAAATTCGCCATTCCGGTCTCTTGGTCTCTTTGCTGCGTTCCATTCCATCATATGCCACACGTCGCCATATGCGACCGCCAGCGACATATAGTCTGAGCTCCAGGGCACAACGGAACACCACATGTCTCCTTAAAACAGACAGTGAGCCCCACACCATCATCATATTCCCGATCACAACCGACAAACACCAGCCCGTGGCTCAATGGTAGAGCCGACTAAATAACAAAGGTCGTGGGTTCGAAACCCAAGTGTTCCACACGGGATTGGCAGTATCATTGATTACGGCAATAAGCCGAAACGGCACCGGTCTCCTCTATCTCATTCCATCATGCCAGACGTCGTTATGACCGCCGCGAGGGCCTAGTCCATCCAGGCCAAACGGAACATACATGTTCCTTAAACAAATCGGTGAGCCCAACATTATCATCACAATATACCCGATCACAACCGAAAAAAAACAACGAGCCCATTAATCGTAGAGCGTTCGACCCAAATACCAATGTCGCGGTTCGAAATACCATGTGCCACACTTGGGGATTGGGTGACTGGCTGATTACAGCTAATAAGCCCGTACGGCCATTCAGGCCCTCCCCTCCGGTTCCAACATCCATCAATGCTTCACGTTACTATGCAACGACTGCGGGCTCTATTCTATGCTCAGCACAACGGAACACTACACGCCCCGCCAAGAACGGCGAACCAACACCATCACATTCCCGACACAACCAACAAAACAAACGATCCCAAAACCAATAGAACGTCGACTCAAATAACAAAGGTCGGGTTCGAATCCCAGTGTGCCACACTTGAGATTGCGGCGAATGGCTGATGACGGCTAATAAGCCAGAAATGGCCATTCCGTTCTTGTCTTTTGTCGGTTCCACTTTCCCATCATATGCTACACGTCGCTATGCGACCGCCTGCGAGTGCTCTAGTTCTGAGCTCCAGGGTCACAACGGAACATACATGTTCCTTTAAGCAGATCGGTGAGCAACACTCATCATCATATTCCCGATCACAACCGACAAAAACAACGAGCCCGTGGCTCAA